>CAKAOH010020265.1:0-40243 GCA_916701665.1 Sebastiscus tertius | reverse complement strand
ATTGGATTTTGTGCATTTTTTATGTCATTTATGCACACTTTTACGAACTCCTCCTAGAGAATTCATCGGATTCGCGTGAAATTTGGGTGGTATAATCCTCAAACTACTGTGATGCTAAATTGCGAAGGAATTTTTGATCGGACGAACGGTGATGTCGTACGTGAATTTTGAAATTACCCCATGACACAGAAGGCTGTTGTTACTTGCCTTTACCTAGTCCCAGCTGCTCCAAACTTCTCAAGCTTGATAATAGTCCTGGCCTGAAGACAGATACGTGCCACGACAGCGTGTTCCCCGACGTGCGTGTTCCCCAGACGTGCCAGCGTGGGCGAGGGCCCGTTCATCGCTGCTTGCAGCTTTAATTTTATTTTATTGTTTTTAACTTTAATTTTTGTACTTGTATATATTCTTTTTACTTAATTATCAATTTTTTGTATATAATATGTTTTTCCTGTATCTACACTGGCTTCTTTTATATTAATATTAGGTTTATTAAGTTTCTTTGTACCAAGAATGTTATTATTGGGGATGTTTGTTCTGTTGTTTCAAAATGAACAAAAAACAATAAATATAATATTGAAAAAAAAAATGTCCACATCAGTTGGAAATGTAATATATAACATATGTTATAGAAATGACTTGTTAATTTAATTCAACTTAAGTTGATTAATTAATTTGTATTTAATTTCATGTATGACATTTAATCTTTTAAAACAAAATTAGTTTTGATTATGTAACAGGGTATCTACAGTTCATAAGCCTTAAACTTGACCAATACTAGATTTTGAATATTTTGAATATTCAAGAGCAAAAAAAACCCAACAAAAAACAATAATGCTGAATTGGCTTTGGTTAAGAAATGTGACTTTATAACGAAAAAAAACTATGAAATGGCGACAATGTTTGCAAATTAACTCAAACATATCTTATACTTTTGTACTGCAGCTTTTTATCTATTTGCCAAAATACTATATATCCTGATCAACTAATGTCAGCTGATTTATTGGTCAGACTCTAGTAATTCAATCAAGAACACAGCCAGTGTAATTTTATCAGAAAATGTCATCAGAAGGGTTCGGGGTAAATGAACAAACAAAGGGTGACACCATCACATTGTATCAGTTTTAATGAAAAGCCAAGAGCAGTGTAGAGGAATGTGGTTCCACTTTGATTTAATGCAAATATACAATGCAAACAGACCTACAAAGCCCCAAAATTACTTTATCTATACACATCAAACCACTAAGGAGTTATATGTACACGTACACGTCAGTCAGATACAAACACAAGAGTTAAAAAAAAGTCTAACAGGGATGCCAAACAACACTGTGTCTCTCCAAAACAGGAATACCTGTACAGTGTGCATTATCAGCACATGCAAATGAGAGGAGAGGGTCATGCAAGAGGTGGAAAAATCCAAACAGACATTACAGAATAAAAAAATGCTCATGTTAAATATATCATTCAAGTTGTGTGTGTGTGTGTGTGTGTGTATGTGCAGTGACTTATTTTGGCTTCCAGTGCATGTTGATTCCTTTAGCTTGTGAGTATAACCAGTGGTTTCACAATAAAGTCTTTGTACATTTCTAAACAGTCCGCGTTTGTTTTCCTCAACACAAGCTTAAAGCAACCTCAAAGCAACCCTGTTATCTACAGCAAGCTCAATAAATAGATAAGTTATAAGTCCGTTGTCCATCTACTTCATAATAATTTTAAGTTAAAATTCAGAATTTCTGAAACTTCAATTCAGCTTATAGGATTGGTCAAATACTTCAACTGTAGTTCACATTAGTTGTAATGAGAAAAAATAAATACAGCACTAAATTTTCACTTCACATTAATGACCAGATGAGAGGAAATTAGTGAAGAGGACAGTAAAGAAAAAAAGAAGGTAAGGGGACATCTCAGCTTTGGAATCATAGAAATAATTTCAAAACGTGAAGAGATATTCTGTGAGAATATATAGTTTATAAATACTAATTTATGTTTGTCACATCCAACATTGATCTTCATTCTTTTTCAATTAAAAGACTTTAGTTAGTGTACTGGGTAAGTGAAGTTCTGATATTAGAGCACATATTTCCCCAAAAGCAACACATCCATATGAATCACTCCAGCATGCCTTTCAGGGGAGGGGGGTACTGGCATCATATACAGTAATACACTTAACTATTTACAGCTGTGACAAGCAAGCTAGAGGGATTCCTCTGGTAGCTCTAAAGAATCATAACACATCCTTAGTTGTGTTTCCAGTGTTGCCATGCAGAGTTACTTTACAGCAGCGGGCTCAAAGGGAGAGATACGTTTGGGAAACGGAGTGAAAGAGGAGAGAGTTTCTAGCATTAACTTCTCTTCAGGCAAAGCTGGTTTGCATCAATATTAGGCGCTACGGATACGTTCCTCGCTCTTTTTCCTCTTCAATCTCTGCAGCAAGGCAAGGCTGAGGGCCAAGCATCCACAGGATAGCATGTTTTACACTGTATGAATCGAGCCAAACTGGAAGTTGGGGGATAGGTAATGTGGCGATCTGTGTTAGTAGAAGCTGGGGACACTTACAGCAAGCAAAGTGGTCAAATTGAGGAAAAGATCATTTTGTCATGAATGGCACGAATGATTTGTATTGAATAAATAGTGTCCCTCTCAGCTGGATTTTATGACAGGCTGCGTCTGCTCCAAAGCACAACTGCCTGTTTAAAAAAAAGTGTATGTGTGATAGGAGAGGTAACGAAGAGTATCATGGGGAAAAATGTGAAGAAAAAGTTAAAGGAGAGCATGTTAGCATCATTTCACAATAAAGGGAGGCGTTCTCTGTCTCCCTCCTGTTCTCTTTAAAGTGCAGCCTCATTCACGGGAGCGTCCCACAATAGCCAGGATGTAGAGGAAAATGTTGATGATATCGGTGTAGAGGTTGAGGGCAGCAAAAATGTACTCCTCTGGACTCAGAGCCAGCTTCTTGTTGCCCAGGAGAAGCTGAGTGTCCACAGCCAAAAACTTCAGAGAAGAAACAAGGATGGAATTAGTCATTTCAACCCAATGAGCAATTTTACATTTAATAGATGTATATTATACGTCTATTTGTCTGTAGACGTTTAGTTTAAATTGAAGTTATTCAAGGTTGAAAAGTGAAAGTTTAGTAGACTAGGCGTTTCAATCTGTCAATCTGTGTATATGACAACAACAAAAAATAGTTAAACTGTTAATGTGGGGGTGTGCAGTGCTTACTGTATATTAAATATTTAGAGGTTATGTATTTTTAAAATATGTAAGGAACCTTTAGGAGTCTAAAACCGGGCTATGTGTAGCCAATAAATCCTGTGATCTATATCAGAGCTAGATATAAGCAAAATAAAGTTCACTGGAAAGTGGAAAACCGTCTGTACTCCAATGGTTACGGTATCTGGACGTCATTACCCCACAAATATGAAATCACCCAACTGGAGAATTAACTTACAGGTTAGACCTTTGATAAAATGAACTGCCCTTGCTCAAGTAATGACATCCAAGTGATCATTACTGTTGCACTAAAACAGAATTTTTCAAAATAACGCTAAATCAAAATACAAGCAACAGCCACTGAAATAATAAATGTGATTTTTTTAAGGACACGATGTGAGTGTGAAACTTACGCAGGTGAAGAGCAGGGCCCCCAGTGAAGCATAGACGATGTGCAGGATCCTGTGGCGGATGAAGATGCAGAGGATGGAGAAGAGCAACAGCACGATCAGGCACACAAACAGCACGCCCCGACAGGAAGTGAAGTCATACTTGCTCTGTGGTGAAGAAGGAGAGATAAGAATACATGAGATGTTGGGAAATATGAGCTGTGATAAGACATGAGACTAAAAAATTCACTTCAAAAGCAGTCTTACCTCTGGAGTCCAGATGATTTTGGTTCATTTCTGTCTTTGTTTGGCATCTTTTAAACTCTCTTTACGCCACATGCATACTATCCTTTTTTTCAGCAGAAACTTGGCTTTCAGACTGACCTCACAATTTGTCAATATAACAAAGTATAAAGCTGCCAGGAACCCAAAATACAAGAAAAATGACACAGGCGCCTATTAAATGTCACTATTTATACACACACACATACAGCAGAAACTCTGTCATTGTACATCACTAAAGAAAAAAGAATTTAGAAAGATAACTTGCAGCTTTAAAAGTGGTCTTGAAACATAAATGGCATACAGTTTGAAAGCCCCCACATCAGCACTTTCAACTGGTTTTCTCAGCTTGTCTCTACATGATATATACATAAAGTTGTTACTGTAAATAAAACATGCTCAGTAAATTTACATTAAATAGACGGAGTCCAGAGGGTTAACAAGCAGCTATAATATATATAGAGACAGCGATAATCCTGTGTAAGAGTGCGCCTTCAGTGTGTGAGATTGACTAGGTTGCACACCTCACTGTGAAAAACGAATTAGAAGAAATACTTACTTTTGCTTTTGACCCAGAGGGTCGATGTTTGTCAGTAGACATTTAAATACATTTATTCAAGCAGCTGTTTGTGTGTGCTGACCTGTAGTGAGAAGAGCACGACAGTGAAGCAGACCACTGCAGTGATGCCCACGGCCATGATGACAGTCTCTGTGTCATAGAAGCTGGCAATCATGCCCACCATGTAGGAGAGGCTCAGGGTCAGGATGGACTGCAAGACACAGAAAACACACCGTCAAATTAACATCACTTATGACACACTTTACATGGTGTAGATTCAGGTAAAATGATAGAAACATGGACCATTAGTCTGTCTCAAAAAACTGTCTTGAATCAAGAATAATCTTATTATTATAGATGTTTGGAATATAAAAAAAAACGTATTGATGTGGAACTAACTTATTGACATAAAGAGACATCACACACGTAAGTGAGCAGTGTGATTTGATGAAAAGCAATTTGTGTTCCTCAACTGATCAGAACTGTAACCGCAGTGTATGGAAATGTTACTGCTGTGTCTACAAACATTACTGATGTAAATCCCTTAAACAGCATAAGAAAACAATACATTCATAGAGGTGTTATATAGTGTGAACTCCTGTATTGAAAGACTTGTCAATCATTTTATACTTAACACAAACAGTTTTTCTGTCTTCTCAGAATTTGTCGCCTACACGTCTCTCTAGCACATGTCATGTCTCTATCACTTGGGCTTGTTCTAAATTGTTTCTTACTCTTTTCGTCCATCCTACTTCTTTTTATTTAAATCTTAAATCAGTTACACCTTTTTCACTTTCTTCATGTTTCTGTCTCCACTAGACATGGGATGACAGGAAAATTTCCTGTCACGTAGACTTTGCAGAATAAACTGACAGAGGCAGCCCAGTTTGTGTTCATAAACAGGTGTAAAGTGTGCATAAACAGTCAGGAAAGGCTGTGTTTAAACACAACTGCAGAATTTAGAAGGTGGGTAAACGCCATTTGCATGCATTTAGCCTCCGCTACACCCCTGTCTTACGTTAGATTATGTTGGATTCTGAGGAGCATCTACCGCTTTCCTTTCAGCTTGTTTTGCACATCTGTCTAAAAATCTGAATCATTGTACATTAATATGGTGTACACACTGTGCATGAGTCTGTTTATTCATCATGTAAATAGACTACTTATTTTATGATTTGGTATTAGGGCAAGTTCTTACCAGTGCCACCAAATTCCAGGGGTGTTTGCGGCGGAAGTCTCCACAGCAGCTGAGCACGATCAGAGACACGAAGAAGACTGCATAGGACACATAGTATGTCCATGGATTACGCCGCACAAAGTACTTGGCCTCATCAACAAAGGTGAAGACGGCAACGAAGGAGAAAGTGACCATTAGCTGCACTGTGAGAACCAAGAAGACCTGGTGAGAAAGAGGAATGAAGCAGGTGAGGAGAAAAAATATGTTTTCGTGGTATTTATGTATTAATACAAGTTGTATTACATGCTGTATTTACTTCTTTGTCAGACTAAATATATTTGACATAGTAAAGGACCTACTTTTCTGATGAAAGCTTGTCGGATGGTCTTGTCCTCAAAGCCAGAGTTGGTGAACTCTTCATTGTCGTAATAAGATGGAGGCCCATCACCATGGTAACCAGGGCTGCCAGCAGGTCCTGGTAAACAACAATAACACGACAACAGGTTAAACGAATGGACACGTGTTTATGGTGTTTTCAGCACACACTGATTGTAGTATTGATCATCTCATTGATTTTCCAGTCATCTGGGTTGAGTCTGATCCAAACTGGAGCCAGCATTGTGTTTTCTTGTTGCTCTGGATAATGTACACAATTCTTCTAGCATTTGCAGGCCTTTAGTGTGTAAATCCATTTATAGAGAAAACTCCATCCAAACTGGTAACGTTCACATGGAGAACTGAGTGGAAAAGTTTCGGAAAAGTAATAAATGAACACAACTTTAGCTGAGCACATTGATTTTTGGGAGTGAAGCATAAGCAGAGTCAAATGACATGATGTCCTAGAGGCACTATTTGGCTATGTCATGGTTTACTGAGACACATTCAGGTATCTAATAACAAAGAATAAGGTGGCCTAGAAAGGGAAAGTCTGTTAATAAAGGCCTTTCATCTTTGGTTTAACCACTCACCCGTGGGATCACCGGGAAAGCCTGGCTGTGTGGGTCCTTGCTGATAAGGCCCCTGAGGGTAGGGTCCTTGTGGGTAGGGCATCTGAGGGTAAGGCATCTGGGGGTAGGGACCAGGGGCGAAACCCGGGCCTGCCTGGGGGAAGCCCGGCTGTCCATAGCCGGCTGCTGGTGGGTACGGTCCCCCTGGGGCTTGGCTGTAGTTGGGAGGGGGCATGCCGAAACCTGGCTGAGGTTGTCCATAGACATTGTTATGAAGTGGGTTGTTCTCACCCATAACAGGGTATCCACTCTTGTCCTGGGACATGATGTGGGGGAAGGCTCACTCTGCTGCTAGAACAATCTATGAGAAGAGGAGAAGTAGAATTAAGATTAATTTGCTTAAAAAAACATCTGTATCCAGCACAAACATACAGGTAAGAAGATCTAAATCTAATGTTCACAGTATGAATATTCATACAATTTCAACATCTTTAATACATCTCAAAAGTCCCAGAAGTAAGCAGTAAAATCTCAATGATGGTATAGTATCTAGGCCAGAAGAAACAAATCACCGGCACTCACAGATAAAGAGGCTTTTTTGGTTTATTCTTGGCAAGCAAACGTAAACGAACGTGTTTCACATATAAGCCGTCATCAACGTGATCCAACAAGACGTAATGCCAGTTTAAATATTTCAGGTGAGAGCAGTATTTATGCCAAACTGGCAAAAACATGGATGTAAACTTTTCGGTGCCTAATAAGTTAATATATTGCAATTTTAGTTGTATATCGTAATTCTTTGTAATTTTATAATAAGTCTGAGGAAAATGTTGATATTCCCACCTGCCTCATCTTTTTCCTCTGTCAATATGCCTTTGCATTTACTATGTTACCCACTTGCTAGCTTGCTAAATTGTTAGCCTCTGTGGCTTCTAGGCACCGGCAGTAATGTTAATATTGCCGTTGCTTAGAAGAAGCGTTCTCACAACTTAACCACTTGAACAACAAGCATATTGTGTACACGACTTCCCATCTTGTAAACACAAGCTCATGAGTTTCATTTGAAGGCACTATGAATCCAATTGTTACAAATGATTTCTTTTTGCTTCAGCCTTAATTAAATAAAGCATATAATATAGTACACTAAACAAACCCCCGGCAGCAAAAGTATATTTGCAGCTGAAATAATTTAACCACAACAACAGTTACATTTTGGATGAAGTCGGACGAAGACAGTTAGCAGCTGGATGAATCTCTGGCTATTCAGATAATAATCCAGCGACATGTATCACAATTTAGTTTGGCTCTCTCTGCATTATCTGGCCTAACATTGGTGAGATGGAATAACCGGTATCACGAAGATGGTTGTCAACTGGCTATGTTAGTGTTAGTATGCGAGTGTGTTCATGTGAAAGAGACTGAGTGCTTAACTACATCATCAGAACCATGAATGGAGTAAGCTACTTATTATGACAAATGGTGATAACGACTGGGAAATTTGGTTAATTTCATCAGCAAAACTTGTATTCAAGTGAGGTGAAATGTAGATCATCACACACAACTAAAATTGCTGTAGAAAATAATATCCAAACATTAAAAGTAGGGTTAAGTCTATAAATATGTGTGAATTATTACATGTCTATTAAAATAAGTTTGGTATTATATATTCCTTTTTTTGTTTCATGATGAACAATCATAAATATGTGATAAAAAAAAATGTAAAGTAATGTAAGGCTGATTCTGCTGCCGAAGCAGAGATGAGAGAGGAGGAGAAGAAAATTAGTTATGAGTCATTCATGAGATTACACTCATCCTGTGGTATTTCACTGAAAAACAATGGGCAGCAGCAGCAGCAAGTGATCTAATGTCATAAAATAGGCCACAGGTTAGAAAGTCACTATAAACACCAGATGAGACACTTGCGTCACACTGCCTCTGAGAAGAACAGTTAGGGGAGGGCTACTTTACTGTTGTGGCTGACTATCCAGGCACATCTGAAAACGCACATTTCTGGCTGCTAAGGGAAGACCAGTCCAAAACCCTGCAGGTGTAGGAAGTGAGCAAAAAGAGGCACAAAGTGCACAACCCTAAATGTGTCATTGGCAGCAACCGCAGTTCCTCACTGCAATAATAACAATAATGTGCTACTTTGCCTTAACAGTGTGAATTTAATATGTGCATTCGTTTCAGCTCTAATGTCAATGTTACCCAGCTAGGTTGGGGTGGTGATGGTGTTGGTGGATGTGATGGCGGAAATGAATCAACCACTGAACTGTGGTTTTATGCAACTCCTCCAGAGTATCATGAAGGAGGTCATTTTGACATTATTTTGTCATTCTGAAACTTTCCCAATAACAACCAGAGGTTTACTGGATGCTTTTTACTGCTGTGAATGAACCTGATCTCAGTGGAAACTTACATCAGTAATCACAGGCTTCATTCAGACCTACATAACTACATAAAACTGTCAACTACTGGCGTTTATGGATTTAGCCAGCAGAGAAATTGAGGAGACGGCAAACACTGTCCACACCAGTGCGGACAGTGTTACCATCGACGCAGGTGGTGCCTTGGTAACCAAATGCATTATTAATCTGCTTTGCTTCAGGAAGAGGCCTAACATATAGGCCATTACTGCAGTGCCACCCCACCCACCCCCACCCCACCAGGACCTTGCACAACATGGTCAACAGGTTTCCACGCCTCTACACTGCAATCTGTAACGCTAATGGATATCTACATGCATGACACGTAGCTGCACACTAGAAAATAGAACTCTCTCTTCAAGTGAGGTCAGATTTACAAGGTTGATTAGGTGCTTTCAAATGTGCTGTGCAGGTTTCACATAAAAGGCCTGCAGGAAAATGTATGCTGAGCTGGATGGGAGCCAAAAAGCCATTCCCCTAATTGCTGACTTTAAAAGAAAAGCTTGAGTCTGCAGCAGACAGATTTTACAGTGAGCATAGGCCTGTGCTGTTTAAACTACAGCTACTGTATTTATAAAGTACAGCTGTGTATGTATACATGTGCAAACACAGGCAAACACTCTTTCGCACGCACCACCACCAAATATATAAATACATCAGTACAGAAATATCCATTCAGTCAGAGGCAGATTAGAAAGCTAAAAATCATGCTTACTGTCTCTCATACTCCCTCTATCCTTCTCCACCCCTCTTTCCAGGCCACACAGTAAGCGTTATGCAACACTGCTCTATTTCGCCCTGGCAAATGCATCCAGACTCCAGCGTGTGTCCTCATGATCCCTGTCTGTCCATCACTAGGACAGTGCAGTGAGAGACTGCAGACAATCATGGCGAGTGCTGGCTCTGCTTCATACTGACAGTCTCTATTAAGATCATAACAGATTACAATCATTATCTGAGGAGCCAAATCCCTCCCGGCTTTCTGGACAACAATGGTTGTGTAAAGGGGGCATATATAGTACACCAAGTACAGCAATTTTGCTGAATTACTTGAAAAATCCATTTATCTGTCAATGAAATGTTTGCATATTGGTTTATCTTAAAGGATCACTATCATCTGAGTTGACAAACACCCTACTTAATAATTCTGTAATGTAATATGGTTTTGTTTGCTTGCGTCACACAACACAAGACATCTGTCCTCCGAGCAAGCCCAGAGATGTAATTGAATAACCCAAGAGTCCTTAACTAATCGTGTGGCCCACACAGTCAAAGCATGTGATCTCCTCCCTGTCCAAAGTCCATGTAAAGCATTTAAGTTTGTAACTTGAAAGGATTGTGGATTTGCCATCCATGTTAGGGCTGGGAAATAAGGCTGAAATCACATGTAAAAGAATCACACTGATGTAAGAAGCAACAAACTGTGTTCTAGGTCTTTTTCCATTAATCGATTATTGTTAGGTCTATAAAACGTCAGAAAAACATGCCTTTCATGATTTCCTTAAGCTCAAGGTGATGTCATCAAATTGCTTGTTTGGTCCGACCAACAGTCCAAAGCTCAAAGATATTCAGTTTCTTGTCAGAAAGGACAAATAAATGCAGCAAAACATCACAATTGAGAAAAAAAAAAAAAGTTACTTAAATGGTTATCAAAATAATTGTCAATAATTTTTCTGTTGATCAATCGTTTCAGCTACTGTTAAAACATTATAGGGCTGCAACTAATGATTATTTTCATTGTCGTTTAATCTGTCAATTATTTTCTCGATTAATTGATTTGTTTGGTCAGTAAAATGGTGAAAAATGTCCATCAGTGTTTCCCGAAGCCCAAGACAACGTCCTCAAATGTCTTGTTTTGTCCACAACTCAGAGATATTCAGTTTACTGTCATAGAGGAGTAAAGAAACCAGAAAATATTCACATTTCACATTTTTTTTCTTAAAAAGTTACTCAAACCAATTAATCGATTATCAAAATAGTTGGCAATTAATTTAATAGTTGACAACTAATCAATTAATTGTTACAGCTCTACTACATTATGGCAAACTCTTGTGTTGTGTAAATGTGTAAAACAAAAACTTCCATTACTAGCCTAACTGTATTAATCTATAATTACAGCTTGTTGTGAATCATTAGCTTGGACAACAGACATTTGTAGAATGATAGCCTAATATCATCAAGTTTAATTTAGCAGAAATTCAATTAACAATAATTGATTCATCCACTGGTCCTTATTAACATTCCCAAATTGTAGCAGAAGCTTAAAGATGATCTTGTAGGCTAAGTCATGTTTAACAGAAGTGACTTTTAGTACTGAATTAATCCGTACTGGTCTGTTTGTAGCCTTTTATCTGTGTATGATGGATTTCCTCCAAAGTAACACGCCAAGCAGTCAAGAGAATGTCAGAATTGTGCATGGCGTCACAACAGCTATGTCAACAGATGGCCTTCTCCTCTGATATTTTGACAACATATGCATGTGTCGACATTGATACATTGATACATGTAGTTACCGCCAAGGCCAGGGGCGTTGGTTTGTTTGTTTGTCTGTCTGTCTGTCTGTCTGTCTGTTAGCAGGATTACACCAAAAGTTCACATTGGATTTGAATGAAATTCTTTGGAGGGGTGGGGTGTGGCACAATGAACAATCCATTCAAATTTGGTGGTGATCCGGATCATGATCTGGATTCAGGATTTTTTTTTAAGGATTCCGATCAGCCTGAGCATTAAGACCACAGGGTATAACACATGCGCAGTGTAACTGATGACGCGTTGATAATGTGTGAACCCGCCTTCTTCCTTCTGAGATCAGAGAGATACATGTGTGGATGTGTGGCGAGACTTCGAGGTGCGGGAGCTGCTGGCCATCCACGGTGAGAAAGAAAAAAGCGGTAGATGACGGGATGAGAGACAACGTAGTGTAACGTTATACAGACATAACAAGGCTGCTGAATGAGAGAGGCATCTGCTGATACGTTACACGGAAACACACTGTGCTAATAATAAAACGACAACCTCACTGTACCGCCAGCTGTGAGGTTTGATGTTTTTAAAGTCAGGCACCTTGGCGGAGGTCTGCGCTCTCCGATTGCCATTCTAGTTGTAATTGCTTAAAAAGTACTTGATTTAATACAGTCAAAAACTGTACAAATAAATAAATAAAACCCTGGTCTTTCACAAAGAAAACTAATGCTGAGACAAAAAAAAGTTTTAGGCTCTTCAAGGACATTAAAAGTTAGTGCCCTCTCTGCCAGCCATTCATCTCACAAGTGCACACAATAAATTTAGCAACCACAATAGTTTCACTTCCCTGTCTGTGGTAAAATACAGTGAAAGCAGTTTGTTTTGTTTCTTGAGAGAGGGTGAGCCAGTTTGAGGCACTGTTTGTGTACGATTTTTACAAGCATTATGTGGGTGATATCAAATCCTCTTAGGAGAGACGCCCCGATGATATGGACAGTGCCACTATCCCTGGCTTCTGCTGATAGCTATCATGAGGGGAATTAGGTTAAAGAGGGGGGGATTCAGTGGGCTAGCCAGAGAGCCACGTTAACACAATTAGGCTAGCACAATACCTCAACAGACCCATATACATCATGCTATGTGCATGCCTGAGCAGCACCAGGAAACACAGTGACAATATAGGAACAGCCACACAAAGCAGAGGGGCCTATACAGAGGTCAGTGTGTTCAAATATGTAGTGCCACAACAGGTTACAAGTGAGAAGTTGTGATCTCTGATGCAGGATGACTTAAATAAAATGAAAATACTACTCATTTTAAGAATTAATAACAGCTCTTGAACATGCAATAGCTTCTAAAAGCTGGCCAACATGTGATATAAAAAATAAAATACTGTCTCACAGTCATATGATGAGTGACTAACTTTGTTGTAAAAACAGTTTCACGTGGTTGTTTCACACACTGCATTCACCACTGAATCAGCTGAATTTTAATCAAACTCCTTAAATCACTCAATGATAACAACATTTGAGTCCTGTTATGAAATTGCCACTTGGACCACCTGGTACTGTAGATAAATTCCACACTGAGTCGCTGTCTGCCTATCCACCAGCCGATGCAGCAGTCTGCCAAGAGTTTGTCATCGTGACGCGTTGTGTCAGCAGCAGCTCTCTCTATGTCAAACCTGCAGACACCTCGCTTTGTGACAGATGGCTGCACTTTAGGTTAGCAGAGTATGACAACATTCTGCTTACCATTGAGAACTAAATCTCAATTATTCTTCATAGTAACAGGACAGATTTTTTTGTTGAAAAACAAAAATTAAAAAAAATTAAGTTTATGGTTTTAATACCAGCTTATCTTGTTATAGCAAATTTTCAAGTTTCTCATTACAAAATTTAATAAGAAGGATAACATTTTCTTGTTGAATCGAAATAAGGTGGAATGTTGAAATATTGAAAGAATCTCGTTGTTTGGACTGCACGATTATGACCAAATTGATAATCATGATTAGTTTAATCAATATTGAGATCACGACTATTCATACAGTAGATTTTAGGGATAAAATATATTTATTGCACTTTCACATTTAAATAAACTTGTTTTCATTTTTATGTTGTGCTACATTCCTGTTAATGTACAAATCTTTGCATCAAAATAAGACTGGTCCTTATTCACAGTGTGACTCCTAGAAGCAAAATATTAATTAATATTAATATTAATTGTACCAAAACTTTTTAACTTTAATTGAGTAATATACAGTACTCTTACTCTTCTACTCTGGACTGCAGCCGCAACATTCAGTAAAGTTTCTCACGAGCCACTTCTCACTGTAGGTCTCTCGTGCAGCATTTTAAATGTCAATATCGCAGTCAATCATGTCCATTTAATTGTGGGAAGCCAAAATGGTGATCGCGATTAATATTCGATTAATTGTGCAGCCCTACTTGTTGTAGAAGAAATAAGTTATTTTTTCCTTGTGGCAGCAATACACTGCCGTAGCATAGTTCTAACAGAACATGGCTAATTTATCACTAGCTTAGAGCTTAAATCAATTATTCACTCCTGACAATGAAAGCAGTTGCCAATGTCAGGAGGTGGTGTAAGCAAGATAGCTCAGCTTTATTTATCTTGTCTGGTCAATATAAACCCACCGATCCTTAAAAATCTAAATATTATCAAACACAACTGAAGTGTAAGCAAAACACAGTTATCCAAAATGTTAAATATCCCCCTCTCCAATACTCCATCAAAAGCAAAACAGAATAAGCACAAAATATTTTTTTATGGGATGAGGCAGTTATTTCTATGGCTGCAATGGAAATTCAGTAATCCTGGACTTAGTTTAAATTAGTTTCACAGCCTGATGGTGACACTTCAGCAGAAACATCCACTACCTCAATTTGTTCTACCATTAAATGACCCTCGACAATATGAAAAAATGTTCATTCAAAATCCCTCATTGTAAAACTGTATCACAAGGAAAGCAAACTAATTTTGTCCGCATGGCATCATGCATGTCCTGTTAACAAGAGACAACAGAGGAAGAACAGAGAGGCTGTTTCTGTCTGAGCTGATGAACGTCATGCTCAGGTATACTCCTTCAGCTTCAGTCCACACGGGACAGCCAGACTGTAAATGGAGAACTTTAACCAACAACACTGTTGACCTATAAATAAAAAAAACATTTAATATGGAGTCAAGACTGTAAATAGCAAAGGACCATTTTTGGCTAATGTTGATGGCGTATATTTGGAGGTGTGTGGATTATTAATGGAGAAGGCCAGATGCTGAGATAGAAACAACACACACATAGAATCAGGATATGGGTAATATAGCAGCATTACTATTGTTGTTGTATGCATCTATCCCAACTTGAGGTACTTTGATTTGTCAGGCATTTAATTTACTGGTTTAGCCAAAAAACAGACCTGTCTGGTTATTTAATCAATGAATAGTTTCTCAGTTAACTTTCTGTCAAATTTACCACTACAAAAAGTATATTAAGGCTGCAACTAATGATCATTTTCACAGAGATCATTAACAGATTAATCAGCACATTATTAACAAATAGTTGCCAATGCTAGGTCAGGTGGAAAAATATTAATAATTTCAGCAGAAAAGCACCACTTAACGTTATTAATTATAGGCCTATGCATAGTATAGTGACTTAAAAACTCAACGAAATGCAAGGGAGACTACACTAAAAATACCAATCTGGACCTAAAAAGGATGATAAGAGTTATTTAGAGGTTATGTGAGACTGAAAACATGAACTGAAACATTGAGCCTCGTTTTCATGGTGCACCTGCAGCAGGCATCATTAAAGGAAGGCCTCAGCAAAAATATTATTTTTTATCTACTTTAATTATTTGAAAATATTAATTGTTCATTGAATTAGTGAGTTACAAGCATAATGCTGACCGTTACTTGAATAAACAGGTTGTTAATCACTCTGGGAATTTAAACCTTTATATATTTTATGGAAGTTATTGCCCCATTTATTGTTTTATTTCTGAAAAGAAAGTGGACAAATTTAGCCAAAAAAAAAACACTGGTAAATTGTAAATATATAATTTAAGGTTGTAAACTAACGAGTATCTTCATTATTGATTAATTATTGGACTGTTAAAAAATATAATTTCAGCTGAAAAGCACCACTTAACGTTATTAATCACAGGCCTATGCAATATATAGTGACTTTAAAAACTCAACGAAATGCAAGAGACTACACTAAAACACCAATCTGGACCTAAAAGCATGATAAGACAGTTCTTTAGAGGTTATATGAGAATGAAAACAGAAACAGAAACAGTGATAGCCTCGCTTTCATGGTGCACCTGCATCACCATCGTTAAAGGCCTCAGCAGCGCAGATAAACACTGCGACACTGCGAGCATCTGTTACATCAAACTCATCACACATTAGCCCACAAGCTATAGCGAGGCCGCCATTGTACCAACATATTGATACAAACTGTGGTTGATTAGGTGATAGTGACGTTGTCCCAGCTCGTCATGTTGAATCTATTCAATAAGTAACGTTTTAGGACGAAGAAGAACACACGCCGCAAACCACCACCACGTTTGCGCCATCTGTCAGCTCCTTTTAAAGCCACAACTGTATCTTGATATGTTAACATCTGATAGCTGTTAATTCACCGCTTAACTGACGGTTAAGTGACGGTTAAAGTGACCGTTGGCGACAGTTGGATGCTGACCGTTAAAGTGACTGTTAGCGACAGTTGGATGCTGACCGTTATAACCATAACCGTTGCTAACCATAACCCTTGCTGACCGTTACTAACCATAACCGTTGCTAACCATAACCGTTGCTGACCGTTACTAACCATAACCGTTGCTAACCATAAACGTTGCTGACCGTTTCTAACCATAACCGTTACTAACCATAACCGTTGCTGACCGTTACTAACCATAACCGTTGCTCGCTCTCTCCGCACTACCAGCACATTTAATACAACAAAATATATATATTTATACAACTAAAAACACGCACACGTACTCTTAGCTAACTGTTCCTTACCTTTAACGTGTTTATTTGAGAATATCTTGCCGACATTAAGTCTCCCTCCTCCTCCTCCGTCTCTCTGCTCTCTGAGTCTGGACTCTCCGACTGAACAACTGGGTCGCGAGCAGCAGAGCCCGGTGACGACAACAGACGACGACGTCGTGTCACGTGGTGTGTGGGAATCTCCGCGTGCACAAAGTGACACAACTCATCTGTCTGCTCGCGCCATTATGACGCAGTATTTTTCGTTTGGGTCATATTATCTTCTTGGGTCATATGAGAGAAAAAACTGTACTTGATTATAATTTTGAGGTACTTATACTTTACTTGAGTAGTCTATACCCATTTTTGCAACTACAGCTCTAGTTACAAAATATAATATATATATATATATATATATATATATATATGTATACATATATATATGACAGCTGTCAGATAAATGTAGTGGGGTAAATAATATTTATATAATATATATATTATATATATTATATACTGTATATGTAAGTTTTACAAAATATAATTAATAAATTAATTATGATGTATTGTTTTAGATTAAGCAACCTGGCAATAGGCTATACATTTGTTAAAATTAGCCCCACCTTTACCAGCTGCAACATTAAAGTGATGCTTATTGCTTACACATAAATGCATCAATAAAAATAATCCAATTAGGTTATTTAATATATAATTCTGAAATGGGTCATTCTGCATAATGACTACTTTTACTTTTGGTACTTTATTTTGATTCTAATACTTACTTTCTAAATAATTACTTTATACTTCTACTCCACATTTCAGAGGGATATATTATACTTTGTTGGCTACTCCACTACATTGATACATTGACCTACATTGACAGCTGTAGTTACAATACTTTTCTGATTAAGATTGTACATGTAGGAAACACATAAGCTTATAAAACACAAACATTGTTTAAGACTAAACCAGTGGTTTCCAGCCTTTTTGCAGTTTCTGCTTGTCTCAGATGTCTATGAGTTGTTAGCAGTTCCACCAAGTATATTTCAAGTAAAAAGCAAGGATCTGAGTATTTCCACCTCGGTTCATTATTAAACTTTATAGTGGTTTGTTGCCACAGTCATCCATGTCTGTTAAACATCATAACCTGGGTTCAAGAAACACTTATCATTTTATTTCTGTACACATTAGAGGAACAAGTTATTGCTTTAAAAATAATTCCTTGTTGCATATTCAATTCAAATATTTGCATATTTTACAGTTATTCTGTGTCCATCTGAAACCAACTGGCTTGATGTGCATAAACCATTGAGCATATAGGTCATTAGCTACATCAACATGAAAAATCATGGCTGGTTTGACCCTGTAGTGGGCCCCTATCAGCAGGGGGTCACTGTTTGTGATACAAAAGTATTTAGGAATATTTAGCATGTGAATGTTGGCACGGTCTCTCTACAGACCTACAGGTAGACAAGTCAGCATTTCAGCTGACGATGTGCTAAAAAGGTGCATATTCCCAAAGACATTTGTAAATTAGCACAAACCTACTGACACATAAAATGGACCCTGAAGGTCTGGAGTTTGTCTGGTTATCCAGTGAAAATACATATTTTCATGAATTGCTGGTACAATTTGATAAATGTATAATGAAGTCACGCTGGATTTTTACAAATATGCATTCATTGTCACAGACAGCGACAGACACGTCTCCATGGATACAATCTAATATACAAGCGGTGTAAGAGTCTTCACAGTTTCTCTTTCAGTTTCCAACATGACTAACATCCTAGTGCAAGGCAAATGTCACCCGACCCCAATGTAACCACTGACATGACAGCAGCTACTGGTTGTAAGGGCGGCTTCGAAGCAGATTGTCCAGTTCAGTCTTGTTGATGGTACCATAGGCCTGGGAATAGCTACCCAGTTTGGCTCGAGGGTCGCCTGCAGCTGCCACATTACAATTGCTCTGAAAGACTTTCTTGCTGAACCGTGTCGGTGGCCGAGCCTCACGAACCTCACGAACCTGAGCGGTGGAGCGCTGGTTCTGCATGGGAAGAAAAACAAAGTTAAACATGCCACAACAGCCATTGCATCTGGATCTTAGTAAATCCACCAAGCTTTAAACTATCCATATATCTTCATGCATTTTAAGCATGTAAATAGCTTGAAATTGAATCCTGACATTGAGTCATATGTTACATGTCCTGCGGTGTGATGGACTAACCAGGCGTGCAGATGTGACACATAGCCCAGAGGATAGGGATGACTCATCCTTGCGAACCAAGGGGTTGTTCTGGGTTTGGTTTAGGGTCAAGGAGAAGGAGCGGTTATGGGCCGCTGGGGCTGAGCGACCACGCTGGAGAATCTGTTCCATGGACTGGTGAGGGCAGGGTTAAGAGACAGAGCAATCATGAGTGGGAGAGAAGAAGGATATAAAAACGAAACAAGATTACATCACAACAAGAGAAAACAAAACTGAAGAGTAAGTGGACTGAGGTCTGTTGCTTACTACATTAGTGTTGGCGCCCTCTGTTGGTGATGTTGTTGCACTTCCATTACTGGTCTGTCCCATGAGTTTCCTGCTGGCTGCAGTGGAGGCACAGTAATGAGGAGGAACAGCTGGACGAACAAAACCATCTGAATGGAAAAAAAGAAGAGTTTGTGTTTTCTACTTGAGGGAATGTGTTTGAGAGATGCGTGTAAATTAGAGCTGTCAATCGATTAAAATATTTAATCCCAATTAATCGCATAATTGTCCAAAGTTAATCGCGATTAATCACACATTTTTTTATCCATTCAAAATGTACCTTAAAGGGAGATTTGTCAGGTATTTAATACTCTTATCGACATGGGAGTTGGCAAATATGCTGCTTTATGCACATATTTATTATTGGAAATCAATTAACAACACAAAACAATGACAGATATTGTCCAGAAACCCTCACAGGTACTGCATTTAGCATAAAAATATGCTAAAATCATAACATGGCAAACTGAAGCCCAACAGGGAACAACAGCTGTCAGTGTGCTGATTTGACTATGACTTGCCCCAAACTGCATGTTATTATCATAAAGTGGGCATGTCTGTAAAGGGGAGACTTGTGGGTACCCATAGAACCCATTTTCATTCACATATCTTGAGGTCAGAGGTCAAGGGACCTCTTTGAAAATGGCCATGACAGTTTTTCCGTGACAAAATTTAGCCTAAGTTTGGAGTGTTATTTAACCTCATTCAAGCTAGTATGACATGGTTGGTACCAATGGATTAGGTTTTCTAGTTTCATATGATGCCAGTATCTTCACGCTAGCTTTAAAATTGAACCTGCTACGATCGCAAGTTGTGTTAATGTGTTTTGTGCCGTCAAAACAAATTTGCATTAACGCGTTATTATTGTGTTAACTTTGACAGCCCTAATGTAAATATATGTAGCTGTATTGTTTAGATTTCACTGTGAAGACATGGAACTCAGGGGCCGATGCAATACCTGAGTTTCTGCACTGATACCAAAACAATATCTTTTTTGATACCTTATTTTGAGAAATAACATTTTACAGATTATTCCTTTTTGTATTCTCTTAAACATATTTTAAGACTACTGAGGTTCAATACCCAGCCCTGTGTGGAAAGAATGTAATTCAGACATACTTGGGGCATGTGTGATGGGGTTATATGTGAGTTTTCCCAAGGAAGGGCTGGATAATGGACTCGTCTTCTCCACAGCAGGCGGAGTTGACACATTCACAGGTCCAGGTTTCGTGACGCCTGTATGTGAAGACCCGTGGTTTGTCTCTTCAGTCTTCTCATGTTGTGTTTTCCCCTCATGGTCTTCATCGTCCCCACTCGCTGCCACTGGGCCCTTCTCAACTTTATCCCTCACACTGGGCTTCTCAACGCTACTGACACAGTCTCCATTGGGACGCTGGATCAGCTTGAGCATCCCCTGATTAGTTCTCCTCTCCAGCATCATCTGCAGGTAAAAAGGAGGTTTAATCAGTGAGATCGGATCACAGAATAATTATTATTGCAATACACTTGTAATATGATTTGCTGTGTAAAGATTAAATTAAAAATCATTACTCATTTTGTACCTCATAAAGTTTGTTGCGGTACTGAACCACAGATAACTGTACATCATCATCCACTGGCAGCACTACATCATAGTTAAGAGCTGGCTCCTTGGCTGGATTATGAAACCTTCAGAGACAGAAAACACAGTTATGGACAAATGATAGCACTCAATGGCAATAAAGTGATATCAAATATTGATCTCCTTAAACTTGATCTAGCACAGGCAGCAAAGCTTACAGAAGAAATGATTGACTGTTCAACTAAGCACACAAAAGAGAAGATAATAAAAAAAAGACATATCTATAATTAGTGTTGCTGTGAGGGAAACCACAGCTACTAATCCATGAATTCTTGATCCTGATCTTAATACCTGGCAACATATGGGTGTTGGAGGGCTTGCTCAGCAGACAGCCGCTTGTCTGGGTTGAAAACTAGTAAACCTCTCAACAGATCCAGAGCATCTGGAGGCACAGACAGCTGGAGGAGATCCTCCAAAGGTACCTGTGGTCTGGTGAAAAAGAGAAGAGAGATATTTTAAAGGGTACTCCAGAGATTTAGCATTGCTCTGCTGTAACAGACTCACGTTGTACAGCTTTTAAAAAAGGCTAAAAATCGATGCACGGAACGAGAGATATTCCCTTTTTTATTCCATGCATTGGTCTTCCTTGTCAAAACCTGGTGCCTACATTACCCACAATGCAACTAAATCTCTGAACACCAACAGTTTGGGTTGGAGAACTTGAGGGAAGGGGGATCCCTCCTCTGTTGCTCTTCCTGATGTTTCTTTCATTAGTCCCCTGTTAAAAGGTTTTTACTGGGGTCATACTGTAAAGGACAGAGGGTGTCGTATCCTGTACAGATTGTAAAGCCCCCTGAGGCAAATTTGTGATTTGTGATATTGGGCTTTAAAAATAAAATTGACTTGACTTGACTAACTTCCTTCGCATATGTAGTAGTACTTCCCAAGACTTGTAAACGGACTTAAAACAGGTGAAGTTCCCCTTTAAATGCAAAAAAGCAGCAGGAGGAATAAAGTCAGTGGAAGGTGACAGGAGATATGATTGAAAACATCAGGTCAAATTTGAGTTGTCAATGTCTAACTATAAAGAATAAAAGATAAATAGCAGTACGGTTTCTTTTAAAGTACAGACAAATATTTGCTGTTTGCAAACTGTCCTGTACTGTGCAAAGATAGCAAAGCTTTGGAGCGAGTTCAAGCACACAATTCGACCCTCCCTGCTCACTCAAACATCTCATCATTCTCTGCAACACATGTCTAACACACCCTTTTTTTTTTTAAAGCTCTCATTGCTTAGTTTATGACTTTGCTTTGTCACTGCTATTTCCCTACATCTCTGCAATAATCACTGCTCCTGCTCTCGGAGCATGTACTTGAATCAGCCCCATTTCCACTTCCTCTGGCTCTGATAACAGTCTCACTGGTGGAAAGGAGGAAATTTGTTATCGTCACTCCCAAAACTAGCTCTGTCCCGGGAGTGACGAGGTCAGAAAGAGGCCAAGCATCATCAGCAGCTGTGCACACTCTGTTTTCACACATAAGCAAAGTAATCCATGTGAGTGAAATTCAACAGATGCATTCTTGGTTATTTATGTTTACATGTAGGCTACATATACAAAAAGGAGCCTCTCCATTGTTACCATCTTCTGTGTACTGTAGGATTTTCACAACATAAATAATACTGTACTTACTTCAGTAACATTCTCTGAATGACAGACGATCCATATTCAGACTTGATTGCGAGAACATCTGAAAAATAAATTGCTTTTAATTAATTAATTTGTGATGGATGCTGTCCATTACTAAAACTAAAGTGTGAGGGATTTAAATTAATTTAATCCGGAGTTCTTAAATCACCTTCTGGGCTGGGGTGTGGTATGGCGCTCATGATCTTCTCTATTTGGTTGATGGTGGAGGTCCCAGGGAACAGGGCTTTTCCCAGCAGCATCTCTCCCAGGATACAGCCAATGCTCCACATGTCCACACCTTTAGTGTACCTTTGGACAAGATGACAAGAAGTATTCTGTCCCTTAAATGATTTAATGTTAGCTTCTTCATCATTGTTAAATCATCTGCTGTGAAGAACAAGCACAACAAGAAGAAGACGTGGTACAGATACTGACTAACAGATGCTCATCACAGCTGATACCTCGAGGATCCCAGCAGGATCTCAGGAGCTCGGTACCACCGCGTCGCCACGTACTCCGTCAGCGCTGGATTCCCGCTGTCCTCTTGGATCTGATTGAGCGACCTGGCCAAACCGAAATCACACAGCTTGACTACACAGTCGGTGTCCAGCAGCACGTTGGATGGCTGTGGGAAACGCAGACAAGAGAAACATTCTTCACAGGGATAATAACAGAGAGGTCAAATCGACCCAGGTATGAAAACAGGAATTACACAAGGAGTTAAACAATGTGGAATAGCAGATCCATCGGAGAGAAGGAGGGATGAAATTCTAGTTTCTAGGATCACAGGCCGCTTTGTGTAGCCGTGTCAGCAGATTTCCTGCAGACTTGTGTTACTGAATGTGATTACATAAACACAGTATTTTGGACATAATGAATAAAGTCATAATAAACATAATAAAGTCATTACAAAATGCCAAACATTCATTCCTTCCAGCTTCTTAGTTATGAGGATTTTCTGCTTTTCTGTGTTTTATATCAGCAATAACAAGCAATTTGAAGACCTCAACTTGGGCTTTAGGAAGTTGTGACTTGCATTTTTCACTATTTTCAGACATTTCATAGACCAAACAATGAATTTATTAATTGAGAAAGTAACCTGCAACTACAAAACAATGATAAAGGAAATCATTATGTTACCATGAAGGTACAGGTATAGATGGATTTTTTAAAATCAAAATAAGAGCACATTTTGTTACTGTGATATGTTTTATGATTGCAAAACATTCACACTTTTAAGACAAATAAATACAGTCATGACTAATGCCTAATATTTCCACCTGCCGTACCTTTTGGTCCCTGTGGATAACATTTCCTGAATGCAGGTATTTGATGGCTTTGAAGAGCTGGTACATCACATAACGTTTGTGGATGTCCTTCAGTAGGGTGCCTTTCTTTATCACTGCATGCAGGTCGGTATCTGGTACAAAGCAGAAAGCAAAAATGTATAACAATATGACTGTTACAGTAACATCTACCAATGATTGGACTGTCTTCAGTTATTTGTGATTTTGGCATAGAGTTGCTAAACACATGCACCTCCATAAACACACACACACACACAATGATTTCAACCAAGTCCTGAAAATGAAATGCCAGAGAGAAAACAGTGGAGGTCTGTGCTAGATGCTGGTGTACAGTCATGGATTAGACTGCAGAGAGGGAGAGAGGTGGGGAGGCCAATCTGTGGACTCAGCAGTAAGACAGTGCAGCCAGCCAAAGGAAGCAGAAACTCACACACACACACACACACACACACACACACACACACACACACACACACACACACACACACACACACACACACACACACACACACCCAGGCCTCTTCATTGCCAAGTTAAACTGCAAAGAACGACTGTAGCCTTTGCTCTTTATTATGATTTGTTGAAGCTGCGTTTGTGTGCAAACACTCACCCATATATTCAAAGATGAGGTAAATGTCTTTATCATTTTGAGCTCTGATGACATTTAGAAGTTGGACAATGTTGGGATGATCGCCAAACTCCTGCACACAGAATACAGACTTTTAGTAACATAAATCACACACACAGAAAGACGCCCCTCTGGCTACTGTTTGACCAACAATAACCGGCATGTATTGTCTAAAGGTTGTGTAAACAACGGGGAAAGTGTCAACAGAGGTTACATAATTACCATACCATTACCATAAATAATAGAATTACACTAGGCGATGACAACAGCTGGGAGCAGAGGCACAGCTGAAGGTCACATGAATGTAGGTCAGCAGATAAGAGTCATATGTTGATATAAAACAATGTGAGACAGGTACATTGTTGTTGGTCATTGTCAGAATAATAAAGTTGAAGTTTGCAGCTGTCCAGTTTTCACCCTGCTGTACCAGCAGTGTCATTGCTCAATGGTTTTCACACAGTTAACTGAGCAGCTGCAAAATCGGTTTAGAAATCTTTCCAGCGTGTTTCTGCCCATAAAGCAACTATGATGAAACAGTCATGGAAAAATAAACAGGGCTGTGCCTGAGTAGGAAGGGCAAGGTACAACTACAGTAGGAGGATCAGTGGAGCAGACTCCTAATAACACAACAATTTAGCTGCAAAAGTGTTTATAAAAAGGAGAATAAAGGGAATATCCCTGTTGTTGAGTGGAAATGTTTTTGCAGAATTGGTGAGGAGCTCATTCACTGACTAAAGAGTAAGGAGCAGTATCCTCAGACACAACAATCACTGTGTATCATGAAGTGTCCTCAATGTTTTATACATATAATACATTCAGAAAGTGGGGCCAAGATTATTAATATTCCAGTCTTTCAGGATTTGAAATTAAGAGAATGATAGTATGACAGTCAGTTTATTTCAAATACAATTATTACTGTTACCTGGAGGAACATGATTTCCCTGAATGTCCGCTGCAAAAGGAAAGAAAATTGCAATTAGTATATGAGCTCTACAAACAACACTCTAGGCCATAAACTAAGCACACACAAGCCTCCAGTTCTATTTAATCATTAGCCAAACTCGTTTTTTTATTGAAACAGGAGGCAAGGGAGCCAATTTGGGAACCACTGCGAGACAATTATCAGAATAGGAAAGATGAAAAAACATATTGCTACACAAATTATATTCACTGTATCTTTTTGAGACCTTCCCATAATTGCTGCTTTTTGTCTTGTGAATTGCTGGATAATTTGACCTCTTCAGGCCACTAAAATGTATTCAAATAATCAGTCACATGCCAAAAATGTTGTGACATAGTAGATATGATATTAATAAAGCTAACAGGTTAATGATTAGTCACTTAGATTGGACACATCAAGCACACACCTGGGCATCTGTCCTGTTCCTGAAGGCATCAAAGATCTTCTTCACAGCCACAATCTCACCCGTCTGTCTGTCAACTGCTTTCCATACAATGCCATAAGCCTGAAAGAGATACAACATAATGGTAACGCAAAATCACATCATCTCTTCTCCATGGCAGGATGTCAACCAGGTCATTTTTTATAGAAAACTGAATTAGGTAAATGCTGTGGTCAGGCTGTAGCAGGAATTTAGAAACACTGAGGTCATAAGTCCAAGAAGCTGCTCTCTCCTCAGATAACAGAGATCTGAAAATTCAGCAAAATGTTCTATGAATTTTGAATGTTTTATTTTCCATGTTGAATTGATTCAGCTGTTACATCCTTTTCTGATGCATTTAAAAACTGTCCAAGAGTTTCTGTTAGGGCTGTCAAAGTTAACGCGATAACGCATTAACACAAATTTGTTTTAACGCAACTAATTTCTCTAATGCATTAACGCAATCCATCTTTTGGAAGTTGTTACAGGCTCAGTTTTAAAGCTAGAAGATACTGGCATCATATGAAACCAGAAAACCTAAGGAATCAATTGTTACCAACTATGTCATGCTAGCTTGTCGTGAAGAACGCTAAATATTGCTCCAATCTTACGCTGAATTTTAACGAGGAAAAACGGGCATGGCCATTTTCAAAGGGGTCCCTTGACCTCTGACCTCAAGATATGTGAATGAAAATGGGTTCTATGGGTACCAACGAGTCTCCCCTTTACAGACATGCCCACTTTATTATAATCACATGCAGTTTGGGGCAAGTCATAGTCAAGCCAGCACACTGACAGCTGTTTTTGCCTGTTGGCCTTGAGTTTGCCATGTTATGATTTGAGCCTATTTCTTATGCTAAATGCAGTACCTGTGAGGGTTACTGGACAATATTTATCATTGTTTTTTGTTGGTAATTGATTTCCAATAATAAATATATACATACATTTGCATAAAGCAGCATATTTGCCCACTCCCATGTTGATAAGAGTATTTTATACTTGACAAATCTCCCTTTAAGGTACATTTTGAACAGATAAAAAATGTGAGATTCATTTTCTATTAATCACGATTGATTATGGACAATCGATTAAATATTTGAATCAATTGACAGCGCTTTCTGTACTTGACTGTATTTTTTCTTGTCTATAAAATGTCATATCTAAGGACACCAAGTTGTAAACATATTGGCATGTGCCTTTTAAGGACGCGCTATGTGTAACATTTAATTACTGGTATAAAAACTGTAAACTGTAAACTGTACTTTCGATCACCATAATCCTAGAAGAAAAGGTGAGGACATGACCTCTGTGTCCTCAATGATAGCTACAGCCCCAAAGGGAGAGTCAGGGCGCTGATGAAGGCGGTGAAGTCAAGCATAACAGAGGCAGCAGTGAAGGCAGGGCTGAGCACAGCGTTATTGTACAGACACACTGTCACGGGGGGCAGTGGATCAGATTCTGGTGTGACTCTGGTGGCTATTGTCTCTGTCAAACCCCCGGCTCCAAAAGAAGAGATAGTGATGCACATTTACAGGGGAAATTGGGTTTCAAAACAAAACATTATTCAGAGCAACTTAGAGCATAAAGCCAATAAAGCCAATTAGCACAGTGTGCTCACTATTGTTTGGCTCCCACCCTGAAGCACCACTGCTCATTATGCATTTATCCCACCAGACAACTGTAAACAGGCTCGACAGCCGTGTAACTTGAGTCACATCTGCCTTCAGGTATGTCTTAGCACAATATGACGTGTCTACGTGGCAGTTACCACCTGGCCATTGCGAGCAGAGCAGCAATTTGCGTGTCTCTGTGGACAGACAGTGGAAAGAAACCAGGCTGTTTATAGTCCTGTGGCAACCGTGCAGTGGAGAGAAAAACAAAAGGGTTTGGACTCTTAAGGAAACATCACACACATCAGCTGATCTGCAAAGAAAGAGTTTGCCCTGCCAGAGGAAATAAACCCCTTGCTTGCAACACTGGTATTCACTGTGGACCTTAAGTCTGGATCATTTCAGGGATTTTTCTTAAGGCTAAAGTACAGAAGGGGCTTAAAAATGTGGTAAACATTAATGTACAGGTACAGAAGAGGTTGATGTAAACAGGGGCGTTTGCCAGAACAGCATTGAATGTGTTTGGTACCTCACAAAACTTTTATCTCCAGGTATAAAAACAGGAATTACACAAGGAGTTAAACAAGGTGATTTCCTGCAGACTTGTGCTACTGAATGTGATTACAGTATTTTGGACATAATGGCTTAGATTTACATTAACGCTGAAACAATTCATCGATTAGTTGACCTGAAAAAAATAATCTGAATCTATTTTGATAATCTATTAATAATTAAAGTCATTACAAAATGCCAAACATTCATTCGTTCCAGCTTCTTAGTTATGAGGATTTTCTGCTTTTCTGCATTTTATATCAGCGTAGACTGAATATCTTTGGGTTTTGGACTGTTGGTCGAACAAAACAAGCAATTTTGAAGACCTCAATTTGGGCTTTAGGAAGTTGTGACTGGCATTTTTCACTATTTTCAGACATTTCATAGACCAAACAATGAATTTATTAACTGAGAAAGTAACCTGCAACTTCAAAACAAAGGTAAAGGAAATCATTATGATACCGTGAAGGTACAAGTATTGATGTCACAAAACTTCTGCAAATGAGAATTTATGTCAAAAGGAGCAATAAAGGAGTTTTGTTATTGGGGGTAAATTAGCTTCTAGTACAATGTATGTCAATGGAGAGAATAACATATACCTTGAAAAACAAACTGGGTGTTTATGAGGAGATATGGAAATCCTTTAACGATTTCATAAAAAGTAGTGATATTGGTGAGCTTCTACACGATTGGATACGTAAAAATTCACAATAGTGGTAGACCCTCAGAAGGGAATGGATTATTGATTTTGAAAATCTTTTTATGTTATTTATTATTTATTTTCTATATATTTATTTTCTGTTTATGTGTATCTTCATTTTGTTAGAGGTGCCATTTAACTGTTTAATTGTCTGATTGATACTGTGAAGCTGTGTATTGATTTTGGCCCTGTAAGAAAGGGAAAAGTTAAGAGAGATGTGTGGGGTATGTTATGTTTGTTAAAGTAAATCCTGTATTGAATATATTGCATAATAATGCTGATGTTTGTATAACAAAAAAAACAATAAAGACATTGTTAAAAAAAAAGTAAATATGCAGAAGTATCCATTATGTCACTGGACTATAATTAGTGATGCATGTACAGTATGTCAGAATTAGAATAAGTTTTATTGCCAAGTAGGTTATTCACATGCAAGTACTTTGCCTTGGTGTTAGGTGCATACATTAAACAACAACAATAGTAACAATACACAATAAACATATTAAGGAAAGAAAAATACAGGCAGTTACAGGTACTGCAAGAGTCAAGAACATACATATAGAATATAAAAAGTAAGATAACTATTTAAAAAAAGATACTCTAACAAATATGTACAAGTATGTAATATAACTTGCAATGAGAGAGTTGTACAGTTTTGTGCAGAATGTGCAAAAGTATTGATCAGTGGATTTGCAAATATTTCATTTATGTGTACATCATTTTAATGTTGCAGCTCGTAAAGGTGGAGTTTAAGTTAAAAAATGTATATACTGCTGTTTAATCCATAATAATACATCATAATTCATTTGTTAATTATATGCTGTATTACTAATCTGAATCTGCAAAATAAATATCCGATAAATGTTGTAGTGGAGTAAAAAGTACAATATTTCCCTCCAAAATGAAGTGGAGTAAAAGTATAAATTAGTAATTTCCACAATTGCAAACAATACTTTTGATTTCAATGGAGATTCCAAACATACCACATTATGTCAGGCTGAATTTGGGGTAATGTGTATGAAATGCAGTGTTGGAAGAACTACTTAGATTATTTACTTAAATAAAGTAGTAATACCACAGTGTAAACATCTCCAATTGCAAGTTAAAGAATATTTTTACTTATGTAAAAGAACAGAGGTATTAATCAACAATTTGTTTGGTGAGTATCCAAAGTAAACTCAATTTGCAGAATGATTCCTTTCAGATATTCATACTATATATATTATGGGATTATTTTTATAAACATATTAAACATATAGCTGCACTTTAATCATGTAGCCGGTCAAGGTGAAGCTAACTGCTTTACATTTTACTGGATATATAACAACACATCATATTTCATAAGCTGTTCATGTACCGGTAGGCTATGTATATAAATGAATTCAGTAAACTACAGCTGTAAAATCAATGTAGTGGCTTAAAAATTACAAAGTTTGCCTCTTAAATGTGGAGTACAATTACCTTTAATAAAGTGCTGGAACAAGTTGATAAAGAATATAAACATGATACTCTCAGATAGTGTACAATAAGATGATTTTTCCAACCTTAAATATACTTAACAGGAAATTAAAGGATCAAAACTGGATGTCGGTAGAGCAGTCAGAACTGGAAGTGTCATTATGACTGCTTAAATATTTTAATAATTACACATCACAAAGGTGACTCACTGTTGCTACTGATGTACATTGTAATAGGTATTTTACACAAGTAAAATTGCCAGACCTTTATTTCTCTATTAGAGCAGTGATACCCATTTGAATAGCATTATTAAATTGAATATAATTATTAATTATGCTGTATTTATTTTAATTTTGCTGTGGTATTTGTGTAGCCCGTTATAATTATACACTTAACACAGCATGGTTTGTTTTTTTAAATAGCAAATCAAAACTGTAGTTGGATGAATACAATTAGTTATTTACCAGCTGAGGTAAAAAAAAAAAAAAAAATGCAGTAAATTAAAAAAGATCAGCCAATCAGATATTATCAGACTGCTCATATAAGTACCACACTTAAATACACCGTGTGTGCAAATAGACAATAATTGTTTCACTGATTAATTCAAAAGAAAAAAAATGAGTTTAGTGCTGCTTTTTTCCTTCTCTTAGAACTAATTTATGAGGTAAAAGTCTTTCAATGATCACATCACTATAAACAATATAAAGTTAGACCTTGAACACGCATCCGTCCTGCAACAGCTCCTTCTGTTGGTCAACAGCATGGTTGCAACATGTCAACAGTAGGTTATGTATTCATCCAACACTGAGACACTAAAGCACAGCTGCTGTATATGCAAATAGAATGAAAATGACTCACCCGTACAGTAGATGCACTAATTGTATTAGTGTTTTAAGAATGACAACAGTAATCTTGACAGTAGATGCACTAATTGTATTAACGTTTTAAGAATGACAACATTAATCTTGGCAGTTGTTTTGCTGGAATTCAGGTGAACAGAAAAAGACAATGAGGGAGGAAGAAGAAGAAGAACTCACTTTACAGCATCTGTCCAGAAGAGCTGCCAGCTTCAGGCTTCATTTAATCTGCGAGTTTGGACAACTGCCTGAGCAGGTTCAGGCAGAATACACACCTCTTACTCGCTCTCAAGGCCCTCGGCTCAAACAGGTTTTTCCATCCGGAGCGAAGCTCTCCTCTCAACATGTCAGACAACTACTGCAGAACAGTGTGGGTGTCTCTCAAAACCTACAACTAGAAGGAGTCTTTCTGATTAATTGCCAGCTGCCGGCTCACAGAAGATGATATACGGTCATAAAAACAGATTTTAGAACTGTTTTAGCAGATCACCAAATCCCACAGTGTAGTACGGGGCTTTAAATAGGTATTGTGTGTAATTTACTCCTAGTATAGTTTGTCATTTCAAGAGTACTTACAAAATCCATGTATGTGTTTTTTTTTTAAGGTTATTTTTTGTCTTTATTCGATAGTAACAGTAGAGATACAGACAGGACATGTAGGGGGACAGAGAGGGATGAAGAGCAATAAAGGTCTCTGGCTGGAATCAAAGTGGGTACATTGTCTTAACGTCTTAACCAGTTGGCTTAAATCCATCGATGCTGGTATTACTCAACAGACGTGTAGTTGAGATCAAAATGAAGGCAGAGTACAAAGATGGGTGTGGTCCAAGCAAGGGGGGCAGGAAGAGGGGAAAGGGCCCCCCCACTTTACGCCCCTGGCCAAGATTGGCATCGTGGCTGATGTGATCTCATCGCAAGATAGTCTCTAATTTCTATGAACATACTGAACATAGGGCTGGGTGATATGGCCAAAATCTTCTATCTCGAAAAAGGTTGTTTCATATCTCAATAACGATATACAGTATATCACAATATAGCATGTTTTCTGGTAATTCAAAATATAAATAGTCCATTGAGAAATAATCACATGGTAAAGCCTATTTTTATATACTCCTGTGTAAATTAAATACTTGACAAATAAAAAGTACTGAATAGTTTCTCATTTAATTAATAACTTTAGTGCAAAATGAACATAAACAGTTTCAAGTGAAATTATAGAGAACAAGAATGTATATTTCCAGCTATGCACTGTTTACATGCACGCACGTTTGATTTAACAGAGTTTGATCAGATTTTTTTGGAGGAATTTGAGTTAGTATGTGCTTGTTATTATCAATTTAGACAACATAATTGTGTATCACGATATCTGATTTCATCCCGATACGATTCCACTGAAAGATGATAAATTATCATATTGAATTATCGCCCATGCAGCCCGAATAGTTACTAAGAGCAACAAGAAAAGGTTGACAGAACATGTACGTATATAATGAATGTTGGCTTCAAGGGATTAGTTTAGTTTATTACATTTATTTATAAGGAACCGTGTACAAAAACATGAATCTCATACAAGGAGAAGAGATGTACCAGATTCCATCTGCAGTCCCTGGGCAGGTAGCAACAAACACTAACACAGCTAATGCAATTAATACAAATAAAGTTCAAAAGTTCACATGCTTCATTAAATATTATTTTTACAATAAGCCTAGAAATGTAACAAAGGCAGTGTTCAGAAAAATAAATTTTACAAAATGTTGGAAACAAAAAACACATAATAGAAAATCCTACAGGAGCTCAAATCATCTGAGATCACATGTTAACACCAGATACTAAGAACTAAAGACACTCCTATGATAAAATATTACACATCTATGTATGTTACTCTAACAATGCCTGTTTCAAAGCACTAAAACGTTTGTATGTATATATGTAAATGTATGTCTGTTGTGTAAAACAGCTGTTATGAGACTTAATACCTGTTGCCTTTCAAATAAATGTTCCTCATTCTTTTAAAGCTATCAGTTATTTTGTGAGAGTAACAATGCGTTGTTGATATCTTAGTGAAATCTTCCAATAAAACCTGATTTTTTTCTTAAAGAAACAAGACTTAATTTTTGTTGTGTTTGCATTTCACAGTCACATCTGCCATAAGACTTTAGTGACCTATTGGTACTTTAAATACACATCAATACAATACAAAACAGCACAACAAAGCCAAAACATACAACAGTTTAACATCTTTTTATGATGTTAGTAACCTTCATCATCCCTTTAAACAACCCTTAACTCTCCAGTCACTGAAGTCCTTTGAGGTGATGAAGTCTTCTGAGGTTTCCACTGAATTGCTGAGACAAAAATAACTCTCCTGTGCCATGCCGTGCAAGATCAGATGATAATAAGAGGCCATTTATTTTTGTTTCTCATTCATGGAGGAAATTATACGCCCATAAAGGCGACCGCGAAGTGGCAGGTATTGTCACGTTCAAGGAACCATCATTCGTTATCGCCGCCTATCACGGAAAGTGTTAAAGGCGAGTCCAAAGAGATGTGTCGTTGTGATGTGGGCGTGGGCGTGTTGCAAACTGGTTTCAGTGTGAGTAAGCAACTGGGGATCTGTCTGTTATTCGCAGGCGATTTTGCCATCAAAACTGGAAAGCGCGATGGCAAAGGCCTGCACGGCACACATCGGGTAGTTGTAGTCCAGCGTGAAAATGTCATCAGCTATTCGACCAAACTGCATCACAATGTAGTCCACTGAAAGAGGCAAGGAATTGTTTAAATAGGTAGGTAGGTAGGTAGGTAGGTAGGTTTGTAGGTAAGTAAATAGGTAGGTAGGTAGGTGGGTGTTTAATATTAAGTAATGAAATGCCAAGTTAAAGTTATTAGAAAAGAAACAGGACTAAGGCTGCATTCACATCAGATCAGGCGTTGCGGCGAAAACGCAGGTTATTCCATTCATTTTGAATGGGGGTAGTGCGTTTGGGCTGCTGCGGCCGCCGGAAGTGCTGGAAAAAAACGCAGCGGCCTGCGGTGGAAAAGTGGTAACAGAATCAACTTTTGGAGAAATTTAATCCAACGTCACGCTGTGGTGGCCGATCACGTAGCCCGGCGATCTAGAGCTGTACAGCCCAGCCACAAGCAAGCAAAAGACGTTAATCATCACGGTCAATGGGCCATTAAGGTGACTCTTCCAAACCACCGCACAATGGTACGGCGAATCACCGCAATGCCTGATCTGGTGTGAATGCTGCCTAAGAGTCTCCTCTACAGCCATGTTAGCGGCTCTGTGAGGCTGTACTTGTACACCGCTGCTTACTGCTAAATGCGAATGTAGACATGCTAACATGCTCAAACTGACAATGTCAACATGCTGGTGTTTAGCAGGTTTAATGTTTACCACGTAGACCATCGTAATTTAGCATGTTAGCATGCTAACATTTGCTAATTAGCGCAAAACACAAAGTGGAGTTGAGGCTGATGGGAATGTCGTTAGTTTTGCAGGTATTTGGTCTTAAAGAGGAACACCACCCAAATTAAGAATTCCAATATGTTGTATCCATGGCCTAGAAAAGTTCAATCACTATTTGTGCACATGAGCTGCTCTCTCTCAAAACCAGAAACCAGAGAAGTAAGTCTCAAACTTGTGATGTCATAGGGTATAAATGAATGGGAGACTGATTTCTTGGAACCACAGAATGTTTGTTTTCTTTTTTATACTCAAATGAGCTTTATTCTATTGTAGTTTTGTCAGTTGTGAAACAGAAAATGTTCCTATATACTCAGATCATTCCTCTGGGAGCTCTCAGTGTCATCTGGAACATCTCTCCAAATGCATTGTCTATTGAGCAGCTCCACACTTTATACCCTACGACATCAACATTTTAGCTTTAGCACTTTAGTTTTTGGATTTGGGAGTGATTTGTTCATGTTTACTCATGTTCATGTTATTTTTTTGGACTGTATTAGACCATAGGAATAACATGTATGAATTTTGAAAATGGGCGTAGTTCCCCTTTAAACCAAAGTGTGAGACAAATAAAACATTTTGACCACACAAAAAGTCACTTCAGTGATTTCAATACAACCTGAGGAGGACATGAATATCTGAACCAGATTTTAATGGCAGTCCATTCAACAGATGTCTGGATATTTTATTAAAAGCCAAAAATGTCACCCTCATGGTGGCACCAGAAGTCAGGTGATCACCGATGCCAGTAGGATTTGTCCTCTGGGGAACATGAATTTCATGGCAATCCTTCCAGCTGTTGTTGAGATACTTCAGTCTGGACCAAAGTGGTGGGCTGACTGACACTGCCATCCCTAAAGCCGTGCGATGTTATTCACCAGCACATAGAACATGATGTTATTATCTTTTGTGCTGTAATGTTGAGGTGAGCTCTCATAGTAGCCCACTTCTTGTTACATAAATTTTATTTAATAGCAACAACAACTTCTTTTTCTGGCAGCTTTGAGTCTGTCAGTCTTATTTCTAATTGTGTCAGCATTTCTTGTGTATTGAATAAAGTAAGTAGTTATGTAGTTAGTAGATTTCATGTAGTGGCTTGTGTTATCGGACTAAAAACTAATACAGGAGGTCTGTTATTTCTAAATAAAAACTGTTGGCATAATATTTGTGATGTAACAGAAATACTTTTTGGTATGCTGAAGTGTAGTTCCAGTTGGGCAGAACAAAAGGTTTTGTTTTGTTTTTTTAATCTGAAACTGTAGCTAAGCATTATGCAAACAATGGTAAAAATAGGACATTTGATCTACTTATAGATTTAAATCTCATCATTTCCAAAACGATGACTTGGCAGTAAACTGCTTTGTATTTCTTTGTCTAATAACTTAACATTTAGTTGTGGAAAAAAACAGGAGTTTGCCTTCATAGACAGATAGATAGAAACAGTGGATGAGAGTACTCACAGTCTTTGCTATGGACTATCTGGAAGTTCTTGATGGAGGCCTGGGTGACCCTGCCGTTGAAGTTGAGCACATGAGACGCAGTCTCTTCGTTCCACACAGGCGTCTTGTTGTGAAGCTCGATCAAATTTTCCGTCCTTCTATTCTGGTGCCTTATCAACAAGCCGTCACATTCCTGCAGAGAATTTGCAAAACATAAGTCAGGAAAAACACCAACTAAGTGTAAATGATTTTACATGTTGGCCCTGTGTTGCTCTCATAATAAACAGAGAACATAAACAAGCTCTGAGCAGTATGGATATAATGTGTTGTCATTGTCTGACTTTGCTAATGAGGTCAAAACTCCAGCAACACTTATAGTATATAGAACAACCTTATTGTGAGACCAATGTGTGGTCATAGGCCACAAGCTGAAACACACTGGTCTTAATATAAACTTGTTCTATATACTGCAAGTGTTGCTGGAGTTTTGACCTCTTCAGACTTTTTCCCTTCTCTGTGCACTTTGGAAGTAAGGGAAGTTGTGCCAGAAACCCCCACTATGCTTCTACTGACTTTGCTAATGAGTCATCTGATGGTTTACGCTCATGAATCAAATAAATGAAGTCAAAATATCCACAGTTGGAGATGCCGACTTGATAATCCCAATTACACAGTTTTATATCAACCAGAACCCATCGGCTATCGGTCTGACGACAGATAAGCCTCTGGGGATACGGGGCTATATTTCTGGGGTTCTGGTGTAGCCAACGGATATCCAGGCCAAGATTTCCTTTTCTGTGCGCTGCTCATTGTTTATAGTCCAATTAGCAACTTAAAATGCAAGACTGGAGTTTGAGTTAAGAGACGACGTGTACGACCAGATTGTTTCACAAGTAGGCAGTTTACAAGCTCATTTTAAACCAATAAGTATCTAAATCATCGTGAAACGATAGCCGGTGGATTCCTAGATTGTATTTCAGCCAATGCGTTCCACGTCTTTTGCTCTCCGCATGGACTGTTTACCTGCATCCGACCAAACCTGATCGAATGTGATTGGTCAATACTACTCAGACTACAAACAGAAACCAGAACGCTTCCGATACTGAAATCTTGTCCCGTTGCCTACAGATTCTACATATGAATGCAGAATCTGTTTATAGAGATTACTCAAGGGATAATGTACAGCTAGCGGGTCATTGTTGTGAAAGAAACCCCGACAGGGCGGTCCCGACAGGATCCGGCGCGAAGCGGAGGGGTCTCTCATCGCCCTGATGGGGTTTCTTTCATAACAATGATCCACTAGCTGTTCATTATCCCACTTATTACACAGCTACTTACTTAAGAAATCAATAACTTAACACAAAAACGGTCCACCAGAGTCCGACATCAGAACTGCGCCCATAGTAACGGACTGCTATACATAGTAACGGACTGCTATACATAGCAACGGTCTGCTATAAAGAAATAACAGACCGTAGAACGCCGGGATTGACCAGTTAGAATTGAGTATTCAACAACGCTGTGTAATCATTTTATATAAATATCATATTACACTTTCTGGTGTAACACCCTGGTGACTTGATCTGTTAAATATTCATTTTGCAGTTTTTATGTTCTACTCAAAGCATTAAAATTTAAAAAAATCTTACATTTCTTGGTCGGAGAGGAACTCGCTCGTTGTCCTTGTCCATTCCTGGAATGATAACTGTCATCCTTCTGGGTCCTTTCATCCCTAACACATTTGTTTCCTGATGCCAGAAATTAGTCAAGTCAAGATTTATTTTTAAAATTGTAAAACTTTTGTTTTTGAAATCTACCCTAAAACAGCATTCATAAAATTCAAAGCAGATAATTTATGATGAGCTGTCTAATATTGTCTAATTGTCTAGTAACTCACATAAATGATGCCTGCTAGCTCCTGCCGTGCATTCGACATGTCTGGAAGAGCCCTCTCTGGATTCAGAGCGTTGTCAAATACGGTGAACTTAGTCCCCATTAAATTGGACCTAGACAATATATTAAAGAATGAAAAACTCACAGTAAAAGAAAGCTTGGCTGATATTACACATTTTGTATGCTACTTTTGAATGAATGAATGTTTTTAGCAGTGTACCTCAGCTTTCCAACAAAATTCTCTCCACCTCTCGATAAATCTGTGGCATCAATGGAGATGAGGTAATTTGAAGTTGCACATTTCTTCCTTTTCCTCCCAGCCAACAGGAATGTCTACAAAGAAAAACAAATAGTCCTGTAAGATTTAAAGAAAGAGAGCAATCTAATGTACACAAATCCCTAAATGTGCACAAGGACTACTCATCTACTGACCGCAAAACTAAATCCCGAAACTGTGAACTATCAAACTGCAATGAAGAGAAATCCCTGACCTTCTTTTCGTTGTCGAGGTGAATGTAATACGTCGGGTAGAGGCTCTTGTCCATCCCTCTCTGGTCTCGAGTCACTCTGCATTTGATGGTCGTGCCCTGCGGAGCCGGCTCCATCACAAACTTCTCCAAGTTATCAAACTCGATCTCAGGTGATGGAGGTCTCTCCTGGTAAAGAAGCATAAATAAATTCATGTTTAATCTCTCACACTGAAATTAAATGTTGGCTTGCCTGTGTGACATTAAATGACTAAACTGTCTTTTTTATTCATGGGTGAATTGTGAGATTTGAGAAACCTTTTTCTTCTTCCCTTTGCCTTTTTTCTTCTTTGTTTTTTCTTCTTTTTCCGAGTCGGACTCATCGCTCTCTTCTGCCTTTGCTGAAATATATACAACAAAAAATAGTTAGATGCTTGTTAGCGACTCAAAAGTAGGATAAAGGTACTGGTAAACGTGCCCTTCTTCTTTGTCTTCTTGTCTTTGTCTTTGTCTTTGTCCTTGTCTTTGTCTCCTGATGTTTGGAACATGGATGCGGAGCTGGTGGTGGATTTCTTCTTTGATTTGGTCGACTTTGTCTCCTCTTCACTCTCATCACTGTCTGATTTGGCAGCTGCTCAGGAGACAGGAGCAAAGATATGATTTCCGGTTGGGTTTCATGAATCTATAAGTACTCTTATTAAGCAATAACAACTCAGTATATTGTCAGCGGGGAGGTTTCTTTTGCAAACCATAAAGTTCTGAGTAGTGCCAGTTTATCAAAATGTAATCACCCTTCTTTTTGCTTTTTGAGTCTTTTTCTCCGTTTATCTGGAACATTGAAGCTGGTTCTTTCTTCTTATCTTTCTCCTTAGACTTGGACTTCTTTTCTTTTCCATCAGAATCTTTATCCTCTGAAAAATTAGAATTTCAAAAATGTTATTATCTGTCCTTGAATATGACACCAAACTGGAGAATCACGTGAGCACACGCCTTTTTTTTCAATGGCAAATAATGTAAATCTCATTCCTTTGTGTATTAGACAGTGGAAAAACAAATCCCAACTGTTATCAACCAGCGAGCAAGGATTTGATACCGAGACAGATTTGTAAGAACAGCATTTTGTGTGCACTTGAGAATGTGATAGGGCCTCAAACTTCACCAGGACCCGCCTATATGTTTGGGTTATATCAGATAGAACAAGGATAAGGCTGATGCAGCACACTGGGAAGCACACTGACATCTCTTGCAGATATTTGCTCTGCTCTGTCATCTTATCGTTTACATGCAGGATAGTGGAGCACATATCTTGGAAGATACCAAGGTGAAGGATGCGAAATTCCTGACTCAAATCTAGTGGCACATGTCTTGTGTCCTCAAAACCTCGATTACACTCACAATACTGTCAACACTCGCTCTTAAATGGTGTTCCTCAATGAAGAATCTGCCCCAACATGAACTCATATCTCGACTTGCTGACAGATCACTGTTCAAAGCTGTCTGTAGTACCTGTGTGTAGTTTTGGCATTAATGAACTTTAGGAATTGAAACTACGTGGTTGGAAATCTGCTTAGGTAAGCACTTTAGTGGAGCATGTCTAGTAGTCACTTGTAAATATAGCTTTGACTGGTTAGTCTAAATGTTAACTAGTCATAGCGTGTGTGCCATTTCTTCACCAAACCCTTCATCTAAATATATAGTGTGACTAAAAAATTCTGAATTCACAAACAAGAAAGCTGATTTTGGAAAAAAAAAAGACTAGCTACAGTAGAAATAACAACAAATTGTCATAGATACCATAACGTAGGGCACTTATATAATTAAATCCATTTCCATGGTAACCATAAACCGAGCACCTGGCTTTCTTTTATTTTACAGGAGGAGCAGGGAGCCACAAACACAAGTTAGAGCAGGTATTCCTGAAATGACTGACGGCTGATGGGAGGTGGAGGAAGGTTAAATTAAGCTCAGAGGCAAGAGCTCTGGAGATGATCCAACACACTAATAGAAAAGAGCAGCAACACTCTAGGCTATATCGTAAAGCCATTCAGTGTTGAAGTGATAATGAAGACATATCTGCACTGATTCACTTACTTGATTTTAGTTCAAGGAATAATGAGCTACACACATGGAAATGTGTTCCTACCCACACTGTAAAAGACAGCTGTATCATATAATTAGAGAAATTATTGCTAAGAATTTTTTGTTCCGATGCACCGGATGAATATTTCAGGACTAAACTGGTCTA
>CAKAOH010020264.1:0-47757 GCA_916701665.1 Sebastiscus tertius | reverse complement strand
ATGAAGACCTATGTTTGTCGCAACGCGTTGGTCATTTTAATCAATTATTGCCATGTAAAATAAAGGATTTTTAATTTTGCACAAACTCTACAGCGTGCCTTGGATTGTTTTTGAAGGACACTTGCATTTTGTATTTTTCTGAGACCATATTTGACCCATGCAATGAGCCCTTCACAAGACTGAATAAGCACAGTACACCTGAAGGATCCAAAGAGCACCTGTACAGTATGTGACTACCACAAAGACCAAGCAGCGCTTCTACTCCGTTGTCTTCATATCAACAATTAACTTTTCTAATTAAAGCTAGGGTCGGTAATCTTGAGAAACCAGTAAGTGTATGCTACATTTTAAAAATGATCCAACCTAAAAACCCAGCCCAGTGTTGTCAACTCTTTTCCAATGAAAGTAGCTAGCAGCACTAGCTCCAAAAGGTGCTAAATCTAGCGAGAAAGTCACCAAGTCAGCAACACTGACAGTACCCTCCAAAGCTACTCCCCCATAATTATCATTATGAACGTAAACATATCATAATAAACATGAACGGCGAACATGGCTATTGTTAGTACTCACAGCTGTCAAGCTAGCAGCTTGTGGAAGACACGGGCAGAGTGCACGCAGGCAGGCATGTAGTTCGGTCGACAGGCAGGCAGTCCAATCATTGCATTTGGACCGATTAAATAATTGGATGGGTTTATTACAGTCCAGCGATAGCCATAGATACCGGATTTTGTTCTTTTTTTTGGTCAGAGCATTTAAATTTGATTAATAACTAGGGATGTAATAAGAATTTCAACTAATATACCAAAAAAAATGTTTTTGAAGAACACTACCAACCCCGGCTTTAAATTTGAAGATAGGTCTCCAGTCTATCACAGGGCTAACATGTACCAGCTTAATGGTTTCCAGTTCAGCCAAATTAGCCAACTTGCAAGTCAAAAGATAAGGAAGTTAAGAAAACATGTTTCTAATCATTAAATATACAATTAAGTACATTTTCAGCAACGATGTGCTGTTTCCCAACTGTCACCGTCTGTTACACTTGGAGACACTGCAGATGCAATTACAGCCCAGCAGTCGGGACATTTCCAGTTTATGAGAGTCTGAATATAACTCAGTACTCGCCTACAAATGTTTTCATCTCTTACGTAGAAGTTACTTGAGGGAACTGTTAGAATAGATGACATGTAAGGATGTAAGGCTGCAGCACACAGAGGATGCAGTAGCCGTGAGCTCACGCATGCTGATGTGACTCTACGTGGTTGCCAGTTTGAACCTCAGGCAATCAGGAAAAGAAAATGCAAGATTGTTAAAAGATTAAAGAAAAGGAAAATCCCTTCTGGAGGTGTTGAACAGCTGTTAATTTCTTCTTTTTTTTATTTAGAAAAACAGATCATTGTCTTAATGGTTAATAACTTCTCAAACTACTTAATAGATGTTTTTATTTGGTTACAAAAGAGAAGAAATACTAAAAGATAAAAAGATGATTTTAAAAAAATGGTATTTAAGTAAGACTAAAAAAGAAATGGTAAAGTAACACTGTGTTACTGTGCAGCATCTAAGTGCAATTGTGACCTTTTTAAAGGCAGTTATGTTTAAAAAGTCTGGTAAATTATGAGTCTGGTGCACACAAACAGCTGGACATCTGCCATCCGTCAGCACTCTTAAATCTGACCACACACTGTTTTCTGTTTTTGAAAACCTCATAACTATTCATGCTTTTATTAGAACCACACATATTAAATCAATCTCAGTTTGTTCATTTAAAAAAAAAAAGAAACGAAACAAGGGATTATAACACCCATTGTATAAAAATAAATTGCTCTCCAATATGAAAATACGTTATTGTCAATATAAATTGGTTGTTTTGGATTTAGCCATTAGCAGAAATGAGGATTTAACAGTTCACCTGAGGACAGTAGTTAAACATTTGTGAACAGACAAATATACTTTTATTGATTCCTGAACAGGAACATAATTAACATGAAAGAAAATGACAAAAGCATAATTTTTAATTGGATGTTTGGAGTAGTATGAGATCCCTTCTTCGATTTTTAGATTTTACGCACTTAAAAATGTCCCAGCATGGCTGACTTGAACTTGAACTCGACTTGATTAGTGTAACTGAATTACATGAATTATTAATCTCTTTCATAAATAACACAAGCCAACAATCAAATTTGATATCACTTTGTCTTTTCCTCTTTTGGTCCAAATAGAATTTCATGCTAAGTCGGCCAAGAAATTCAACGGCATGCACCGTAATAGAAATTAATGATTCCAGACATTTTCTGACCCTGACAACCAACTGATTGAACGCCGAGACGCAGGACTAAAAATCACAAATGAATGCAAAGAATCACTCTCTGATCGCGAGACCCTCTCCCATTAGTCCTAATTGCAAAATAAGACTTCAAATGCCGTCACTGTTTGTCTTCAATAATCTCTCCATCAATCACTTTTTAATATTAATCACCCTCTATTGATTATTCTCCATCAATTAAATGATGTGTAGCGTTCAACATTTTAATCCAATATTGCAGATTTGTGAGCTCACATTTGTCACATTGTCATACAGTATACTCTGCATGGAGAGCAACTCAGGCAAATCAGATTCATCTATTCCAAGTGTAGCTGGATCGTGTCTTTGCATCAGGTGAACATATAAAAGGCTGTCAGCCGGCGTCACAAAGTGTCTGAGAGAGGCTGCTCCACCGCGTTTGCATAACTTTGAACTCCAGTTTCAGACAGTGAGACTAAACACAGGCCTGAATTTTCTAGAGATAAACAAGCTGACATAAAAGATGAGACATGTTAAACTGGTCTTAATTATTTGTTTATGCTTGACAACAACATTTTATGAATTATTAATTGTTGAACCTTTTCAACAGACCTTCTAAACAGCACAGGTTTTGGGAAGCCACAAAAAACAACATGAATTCACAGTAATTTCGAATTGTGGTTATGACATTGATATTTAACACAATACACAATATGCATCCCGACTCACTTGTGAAATAATGGAAGCTGTTGTTTAAATGGGATGACAATGCATTGTTAATTTTGTCGGTATCAATTGCAGTCTGCTTGAAATCATGTATTTGGACAATAGAGTTTTGTAAAACAATAATAGAAGTGAATCAACAGATGCAGGCTGTTCTCATACACCGTTCATAGCTATACCTACAAAAAGTCATTAACTAACTGTAATTTGCGTTTATCCTAAGAAATCAGTTTGTATGTAATGGAAGTAATTGTGAACTAGGAGGTATAAAGAGTGACAAACGCCATGTAGGGAGGAGGTTGTGGTGGATGATCGGGTCAACAAACACCAGACTTTCGCCCAGGAGTCCGGTGTTCGTGCATCGTGTGAAACCAGAAGTCAACGTTGATTTATTTGTCACGTAACTTCCGATTTAAGTTAAGTCACTTCCGGAGTTATTTTAACCCAAACCACGATCTTTTCCTAAACCTAACTAGGTAGTTATGTTGCCTAAACCTAACCACATGAGGAAGTTTATTTTGAAAAGACTGTAACATGCATGTAACAAACAAAAATTGACATGTGTGCCACGTGTTGCTGGACATTTGTAGGAAAACGCACAAAAAATGAGGAATACTTTTTTGTAAGATATCACACAAACCGTTGTATGAGAATACATTGATAGATGACACTGCTCTACTGTATAGGGGATCACATTTTCAGATCACCTATCCTATGCAAAGCAAACTCAGGGCTGCACATCATTAGAAAAGCAGCTGAGTGATGAACCACACCATGCCTCTAAACATTCCAGCCTGCATGGGAGCGATGTGTATGCAATCCCTGTGGATACTGTAAGCTCATGTTGAAACATGAAACACAGCCCTGCTGCTCATGAAACATTAACACTGGATCACAGAGCATGTAAAAAGCATGTCAATTTCAACTTAGCCTGTACAAAGACCGACTCTAGAGGCAACTGGCATCCTACACTAGAGGACGTATGTTTTACTCATTAATATGGATGCACCCTGGACACTGTATCCACTTGGCTGAACACTCTCGTAAACTGATGAGAGAAACGACTCAGGAAGTGTCGGCATCGGCGTAAAAAGTGGCCCGCGGTATTCGTTACAGACAGCTTTGGGCCCCTCCCAGTTGGAGTACTCACATGAGATGTTTTTTGGCAGTTGAATATTTCATTAACGAGAATCGGATTTGGCAAGAAAAACACAAGGATTTTGCTGAGGTTTCTGGTGTGCTTGGTTGAGCACTCTGAGTAGTGGATAATGCGTTCCCATTTCTCATTATAACCGCATATATTAACATTTTTTAATATTGTGTAACTTGGGCTACTAATATAGAATACATACACGGATTTAACAGTCTGGCTGGAGGTACAGTATATGTAGGGCATGGCATGTGTGGAGGCGATAATGGGATTTAAAACTAATTAAACTGTCAGTAAATGCACATTTTGTCACTTATGATGTCCCGTTTCATGAGCAAACAATTAGGGGCTGGTGTCATTCATATTTATAGTATTTAATAAAGATAACATCTCAGACATAAACCACATTTCTGGAATCCATATGGTTTCGGTGCTGTGCTTGAGTTGTATTTCTGTTCACTTTTATCTTACTAATTGCAATACTTGCATACTGTATGTGTCGTGTTTTTCACATGCACAATCTTGTGTTAACACCCTCTCAGATGCACTATGCTGTGTTTACTGTTCTCTCAACATGCTCTTCTTTCCTCTTTCCCCCTCAAAGCTGTATTCTCTGGAGACGACTCCACTATCAGCTACCACGGCATGAATGTTTAACTTCCACTCCTCTTAGCAGGAAAAGATTGATTCTTGCTTTGGACTTTTTAAATTACTCGTCGTGTCTGTCGACACAGGAGTGAGATTGAATTGTAAAGCTCTAAAGTTAAGTCCATCCACAGCCCGCAGCTGGGAGAACCTAGTGGTGGTTCTTTATGGTCATGTCAGCCACAAGGACATGGGAGCAGGCTTTCATGTGAGCGGCCGTGACCACATAGTCAACACACAAGCATATCAACCTGCTGACAGCTATTAATCATTTAAGCTATAGGACACTTAAATTCTTGAATCTGCAATTATACTACACAGGTGTCACTTGTGTCGCCTTGCCATGGTCTTTTCCTCCCCCCAATTTATTTATTTGGTTTTCAGTACTCATTATATGTAATATGATAATCAACATATCCCTGTTTGCAAAAAAATGAAATAATGATAATAACAAAATAAAATTTACAATAAAAGACAATAATAATCAAAGGATGATAAGGTAGACAACATTAACAAAAGCGATTACAAAGTCACATTTTGAACTGATTTGACAGGTTTTAAATACATCCACAACCGGTTAAGTATATGATAAAAGGCTGCCATACTAGGGATGTTAATAATTAACGCTATTGGTTAAACGGTTAAATGAAATATTAATAATTAATTAAAAAGCTGAGCGGCTCAGAGGAGCTTTAAAGAGAAAAGCTGGTCCACCTTAACAGCCCAGCTTAAGAGGCGGAGCCAGAGTTGCATCTTCTTTTCCTGCCAAGAGCAAATTTGAATGGCTGCAAATTAAACATCAGAGGCAGCTTCCATGTATGGACTGCTGCTCATTTGGATTAAGAAGTTCATTAATTTAGACCTGAGAGAACTTGTCAATGGAGCTGTGATGTTGAGCATGTAACGAGAGGAATATAATGCCAGACAAAACGTGTGTTATCCAACTTAACAAACTCCAAACAGGCTGCGACAACAAAAGATCACATTGCCAATGGTCTCAGCCCTTTGATTGACCTTAGATCAGTCCTTGTAGGATGCTCCTTCCTTGCTGACCTGACTCAAACAGCTGATACAACATCATACTGTAGATGTATGTGTTCACTGTTTGTTCTTTACAAAACAAAGCTTATTCATCCTCTGCTCTTTCCCTGCTGCCATCTGGACCCTTCACTCTGATGTTCTAAGGTCAGGACCCTACTATGCTGCAGCCTCACGTCGTGTGCATTCGGTCATCAACGTGTTCATGGTCAAGGCCAAAGACAAGAGTCAGAAATGAAAGGAATATCAGGGTACACATGGCACTTAAAGTTAATAGAGTGCTTGTGAAATTGTAATTGAAGGGTCAAATAATACCCTGTACAATTCATAGTGCTCTTTTACATGAACTCTGAGCATATTTTATTGTTTAGGCTGTAGAAAATATGTTTAATGTGAATTCAGCTACTGTTCCCTGCAGACTTTAGACAATACTTGATGGATTTTGAACAAAACCATGATGTTCAGAAAACTCAGAAAACAAGTTTATTTTTGATGGGGAAACAATGGAAAACAACAGTATGAGACAATATGAAATGTTTGCAGCCAGCAGTGGAGCAAAATGTTCACTTGACATGAACCACAGCATTAACAGCAAAGACGATCAATGACGTGGAGAGAGGTATACTAACTGCGGACTGAGAGATGATAATAAACTCTTAATGCACAGTAGTAAGTGCTGCTGCCAGTTTTAATCAGTAGAAAAGAAGTACACATTTAAGTGCCTCAAACTTACTATGAAATACAAAGAGTTTCATTTACAGTATTGTAAAGGATGGAGGTGGTGGAGGCTGGAGTAATCATCACTCGGTAGTGTGCAACCTACTCTTATAGGGCACATGTTAGTGTTTCCCCCAGAAAATTGCAAAAAGTACCCCAAGAAATAAGATCAAAGGAGCCTATTTCTTCCCCTACATAATAGCAACACTAAATGAAAGGGTGCACTGACTTATACAGTGTTATTATATTGAGTTTATTGTTCATTTCCCAGAAGCCCAAATGACCTGGCAGCAAGGCTTGACATAATTGTAAATCTCTATTTCAGCAAATAACAGTGAGTCAGTTCTCTCCTTAATCAGTAGTTCCAGTCCAGCGCTCAGAAGCACATGAGCCGTCTGTGAGCTACTGAAGGAAGTGGCAAACTTGTGAAATACCAGCAATTCAGCAATTCCTCATGTGAATTTGCTCCTCAGTGCACTCTGTCGGCTAAGACTAATGGGTGTTGGCTTGTTTTATTTTAAACATACCACCTGCTCTGAACTCCTCAAAGAGCAGGTGTGTTGTTTTCATGTATTTTATTTTTTTGGTGTGTTTATCAAGGATTTTTCTTTTGAAAGTCTATTTCTCAGTAATACTCTACTTAAATATTGTAGTCTCACACAGACACATAATACAATCTTTACACTGCTCTAATAGACTCACAGTCACACGTTAATTGCTCAGAGTTTTTTTCCAGCTGATCTGCAAATTTGAAGCAAATTTCCTAAAAAGTTAAGTTTCTAATACTTTTTAGTCATCCTAGTGGCGTGGTTCTAGGGATGGCAATGTCGGGCCACCACTTTGGTCTACACTGAAACATCTCAACAACCTTTAGATTTATTGCCTTGAAATGTGTACAGACATTCATGTTTCCCAGAGGATGAAGTCTACTGACTTCGGACTTCCCTGCAGTTCTCCTTTAGTGCCACTATGAGGTTCACATTTTTGGCTTTTAGTGACATATTTTGACAACTATGGAATGGATTGCCATGAACTTTGGTACAGATAACCACGGGACGCCTGGTGGGAAGGACAGAGAGTTGGGTATCGTCAGCATAGAAGTGGTAAGAAAAGCTGTGTGAGTGGATAATTGGATCAAGGGAGGTGGTGTATATTGAGAGGAGTGGTGGACCAAAAACAGATCCACGTGGTACCCCAATGGAAAGAAACTTTGAATGATCACTCTGTGAGGTAGGACTCAAACCAGAGTAGTGCTGTACCAGAGATGCATAGTTTGGATAGGGTGGACAAGAGGAGTTTGGTGGTTCATTGTGTCAATGCTTCAAAGCTTCAACCTTTGCCATGGTAATTGACCTCCAAATCAGCCTATGAAATGAGGAATAATCCCACAACATTATTCATTATTCATATTCAGTGCAGCAGCAGCACTGTCCCGAAGATTCAAGTGCCTTTGAATATTTCTCACCAAAAACCCAAAAACTGGTATTTGGGAGAGCCCTAGTCGATTGGTCTAGCAAGATGAGAACTGATGACTGGGCATCCCTTCTCGCTGACTCACTATAACTACAGCAGTGCAGTTTCAGTGGAAAGACTGTTCTTAAAACCAGACTAATTTGAATCAGATAGAATGTCGATCTCAGATTACATCTGTCATGAGTCAGAAATCAAACAAAAGAAACTCATCTATCTGATTTAATAGTGAGGAGCCTGATGGACAGAAAGGACCGACGACGTCCGTCCCGTCATCTCGGGGATAACAGAAGATTTCCCTGATAATGCTTCATCGTGAACAACAAATCCGCAGGAAATCAACAAGAGGAGAGCTAGTAACGTTAGCTGTTAGCAGTCGGTGGTTAGCACTGTCCTGCTTGGTTAAATAACTGAGCTAAGAGCTAACGTACAGAGTTAAATTATGATGGGAGAAGGTAAATTATAACGTTATTATGATATGTTCATGTAATTTTGTAAAATGTAGTTTTTGGCTAATAACTTGAGGTGGATCATAAAACCAGTATGCAAATGATAATAAAGATGTGTACGTTGGAGTAAATGGGATTTATTGTTTTTGTTTTTTACCGTGGTACCAAATTGGGCATCAAGAATTGTGGAATTTCACTGGTATTGGTATCAACTGCATCCCTACCTGAGAGGACAAAAGAAACTAATAAATGAATGAATTCATCCTGACATTAGACCCTCCAATACTGCTGTAGTCAGAGGGAATCATTTGTAACCAGAAAACATCACACAGTCTCTCTAATTGACTGTCTGTTTTAAAAATAGCTGCTTGACCCCAACTTCCATTACCTGACCCTGACTCGTACATCTCTCTCATCAGTGCTCAGTGATACCTGCAGGGGCTTCTGTCAGTGCTGAACTTGGAGTTGTAATTCCTCCATCAGCAGCAGAGCCACCAGCTGGATGGTAATAAAAGAAGCTGACATTAAAGTCTTGTCCGAGTGCTTTGTCTTCTCTACTGCTGAAGTGCTACTGCAGATCTCCCACTATAATTAATCTATAAGGGAGGAGAATGAGGGGAGAACAGAGCAGCGCTGGAAGATCACTTTCCACAGTTTTCCAGCTTTTATTTCTGTTTTATTTTAGATAGTTTTGCAAGTAGAAAATGTCACGTCTGTTGTAATTCAATTAGTTACTTTTTGCATTTTATTTCAGAATTATTTTCAACTCTGTCTCGTGGACCACAATATTTAACTAACCTTAAACAATTGCTTTATGTGCCAAAACATAACCATAAAACATTAATCATGCTTTAGTTATTACAGTCGGATTGTTTTATTTATTTATTTAGTATTGTTGCTAGGAGTGGATGTGAAAACAAATTAAATAGGCTGTCAGTCAATGTTGTGCAAATATGTTTAGAATTAATATTTTGTGATGCGGTAAATACTGTATGTTCATTAAAAACATATTTATTGTTGCAAACATAGACTGTAAGAAGTGGACATAGTCACCTTGACGTCACCCACTGGTTTCTGAGTTTTGCATTTTGGGGGTTCGCCATCTTGGTTTTTGGCCGCTGCCATCTTGTTTTTTTGCAACCAGAAGTGACATGAGAGAGTGGAGCTAAGTACAGCGCTGAATAAGACATTTTTAGGCGACCAAAATGTTATAATTAACTTTCATAAAATGAAAACACACTGCGAAAGGGTTAAAGTTCTAAGATGAAAACACGGGCATCACGTAGACCGGACGACGCCGGCATACATCATGATGTATTGAACAAGAGTAGTGATTAAGGCCATAAACTCATGTTTACAATGTTTACTGAGGTAATAAATCAAGTGAGAGGTAGGGTCATTTTCTCATAGACTTCTATACAATCAGACTTCTTTTTGCAACCAGAGGAGTCGCCCCCTGCTGGCTATTAGAAAGAATGCAAGTTTAAGGCACTTCCGCATTGGCTTCACTTTTCAGACCCAAAGGTTGCCCACTGGTTACAAATTTGTAGTATACAAACATGATTTCTAGGAGACAAGGTTGTTATTTGACACCTTAGTGTTAGTCAGCCTATTCAATGTCAAGGTAGTTCCTGCTGTATAAGTACAAATAATTTTGAATAGCTCAAAACAAATGTGCACAAAATCCGACATGTTGAATTCATTCCAGATTCTCCTTTCTTCCAGATATCACAAACACACATCTGAGAGTGGCTTTGAGAGATAATAGGGGTGGCCATGATGGCAGGAGAGAGAGCATGATAGAAGGAGGAAGGCAGGTGATGATGGCTGGGCGGAAACACTCACCCTCAGGCTGAACTCTCCCTGCTTTTAACTCTCTCCCTTTGATAACTCCTCATATTCTGGCAGAACAAAAGTCCTCTCCAGGCCCCAGTGGCCAATTTCCTCTTTCCCCATTACCTGCCCATTAAGACAAAACTGTGGAGAAAGAGGACTCTGAGCCCCTCTTGCAGAGCCAGCAAGTCATTACTTACACTATGGCGGTGTCGCTACTTGCAGCTTGGCCTGCAGCTGCTAATGATGAGGGATGGCAGTAAAAGGAGGAGGATCCCCTCTGTGCATTGAGCAGGAGGGTACAGTAACCTGATTACTAGTGGCTGCCTAGAAAATGGCATTACATTCTCACTACAGACTCGTCTCTCACTTCGAGCCTCCGACTGTCCTAGATCCGGGCGGCTGTACTGTCTTTCTCTCCGTAGATGAGTTTATACCATTGTGCTTTGTAAGGAGCTGCCGTACAAACGGCTACTAGGCTGCTGGTTGCCTCTGAGTGCTTTGATTGCAAAACGTGTCTCTTTGTCTTCTTCAAGCATTACTACTCCAGTCCATCAAGATGTGTTTTGATTTAATTATCCTCCTACAATAAGGGAGGCAGGTCCAGTTGCCTTTCAATTATGTGACGAATATGTTGTTGAGTACAGCATGCCACTGGGAATTATAGCTGAGATGTGGACAACAGGAAAAAAAACATACCATATTGTGCAACTTAGTCAAGAGCTATTCTCAGGACGACCTTCTAATGAGTTGACTTAAACTAGAAAATTGGCTTTTTATCACTTTGATACCTGCAATTCAATCCAGGCCCACTCATTTTTCTGTTCTGTCTTAAGTATCTGTAGTACTGAAATAGACCCAGAGCTATTTATGGAGAGAGAGAGAGAGAGATAGAGAGAGAGAGAGAGAGAGAGAGAGAGAGACTGATGGAGTCTCAGGCAGCCAGTGAAAACAAGACCAAGAGGTGACAGTCATGCTAGCAGCTCTGTGAGGCTTTACTTTTTACAGTGATGCTTTGAGCTAAATGCTAACGTCAGCATGCTGACATGCTCAGAATGATGTTAATGTGCTGATGTAGGTATGAGGTACGTTTACCATGCTCACCTTCTTAGTTTAGCTAGTTTAGTTAGCATACTAACTAGGGATGTCAATTGATTAAAATATTTAATTGTGATTAATCGTATGATTGTTCATAGTTAATCATGATCAATCACACATTTTTCATCTGTTTAAAATGTACCTTAAAAGGAGATTTGTGAAGTATTTAATACTCTGGTGGGAGGTCAAGGGAAAAAAAATGGCCATGACCTCACCAAAATTTAGCTTAAGTTCGGAGCATTATTTAACCTCCTTTGCGTCAAGTTAGTGTGACATGATTGGTGCCATATGTTCTAGTTTTATATGATGCCAGTATCTTCACTCTAGCTTTAAAACTGAACCCACTACAATCTGTTTTTAAGTTTTTAACTAATGAACAGGATGTAGTGAACCAAATCTCATGGCAATCCACCCAGTAGTTGTTGAGACATTTGACTTAAAACCATAGATGTCAATGTCATGGTAACGCTAGAAGAATTGTCAGGGGATCACCAAAGTCAGCAGTATTTATCTTCTGGACACCATGAAAATCTCTACCAAATTTCATTACAATCCATCCAGTAGTTGCCTAGAAATTTCAGTTTGGACCTAAGTGGTGAACAGGCCTCCATCCATAAAGCCACGCCGCTAGCTTGACAAAAAAATATTTTTCCACAAATCTATTACCACAACATTGGATTTATGTGTATTCTGGCCAGGATTTACCCATCATTAGTTTTCTCACCAGCATTTTGGCATTGAAACTGATTTTTAATCAAAGCAAAGCGTTGAGTTGAGTACATATGTAAGTCACTTTACCACCACAAGCAATTACATGTCCTCCTTGTTGACTCCAGTGCCCCAGTGTTGGTACCTGTACCCAACCAGTGTACACACACACACACACACACACACACACACAAACACACACACACACATTAATCAGGTTGCCCAGACACAGGCCCATGAGGCCCTTGTTACCTTGAGTGACTTTGCCCAATTAAAACCTTTGAAAACCGCAGCTGCAGGAATAGAGAATGGTAGGGAGGGAAAGGAGGGGACGGGTCATTAATGTGCAAGCATCAGCACCACATCAACCTCCCAGCTTGCTGATCGTGACCAATTTCAAAGCCGATCCAACTGTTTTAGACATTTTCTTACATGCCAGTCAGTTCTGATAAAAATCCAATCGATATCCTTGAGGGTGCTGAACAAGTTATTTCCTGCTTGCCAGTATGTGTGGCTCACTGATTACAGTCCTAAAAGGCCAACGAACAATCCAGAAATCAACCTCCAATGCTCTCCATTAGAGCTAAAAAGTTGTCAAGTAAGATGTAATGCGTATACGCCCTGGTTGGATTTGATTCATATCAAAAACAAATGAATAAAAGGCAGGAGTCAGGCTTTCAGTGTTTACGTGTTAACGAGCAATCCCAGGTCAAGTGTAGGTCCCTTGTTACTCCCTCACCCTGATTAGTACGGTGTCACACTCTGAAGGCCCCGCTGTCACCCAGCCTGCCTCTCGTTCACCGCTCCTTCACTGGAATGGATCGAGGTCCTGCTGCGCAAACAAGATAGGCTGCCAGTAATGGCTTATTGTTTGAGGATGCTCACCCATGCTGTGAGAGGAAATGAATGCTCTTCAGATGCACCCATTTACATATCGCGAAAAAGATCTGACTACTTGAGGATATGACAGTAAAGCAATCATGCATTGCTCATTCATGGAGGATTTATTCCATCATGACTAGCTTTCATTTTTTTGTTAAATTTTCACGAGATTTATTGAACAATTTCTTCAATTTGGCAGCTTCAAAAATTATTTTTTTAATTTCAAGCTGTTGCATTTCTTTGCATTGTAAGTAATGGTACTCTGAAGCGAAGTGACAGTTTATTCCAGTCAGATATTCTGTCCAAAGAACACTATCTGGACCAGCGCCTATTTGGGCCGATACTGTTATCAGTAAAACTGAGCCAGGAAGCTTTTTGGGCTTCCAGTGCACAGACAGATCCAAGTGATTAGGCAAACATTTTAAAAAGCTATTAGTTAAAACACAAGGCAGAATTACACCTCAGACTGCCAGCATAAGCTTTTCAACCTCTTTTTTTTTAATACAGTTGACCTTTCCTAAGTCCCGCCCCCTTTTGCTCTGTGCTCTAATAACAGTTGAGCAAGCAGAACCTCGGTCAAGTTTCCCCTTTCCTGTTGGGTTATACATGCAGACCTACTTAGATATGCTAAGTCTGTTCAAAGATAACATTACTATGTAAGTCACATTATATTGTTGTCATAATCGTCACAGACTCATTAAGGTGGGTTCATGGTCGCCGTAGTGAAGTCGGCACTAACTATGCGCCCACTGTGCGCGCTGTGCAGATTCGCCTGTACAAGCATCTCTACGACTGTTCATTGAGAGACCACAGGGACAGTCAAATGTCATTAAATTCTTGGAAAGAAACAGGCAACACACTGGGAAAAGAAGAAGCTTTTTGCCGCAGGCTGTGGAAGAACGAGAGATTATTCTTCTGATAACATTTGTTGACTTCTTGCTTATCCACAGAATATTTTGTTTCTGTGCCACCTGGCATTTTGGAGCATATTGCAACGAACAACGCGCTGAGCATAAACGCCTCTGTGCATGCCATCTACGGAGGCTTGCGCCACAGTGTCGCTCACAAGTATATACAAAGCTTTACATTGTATATAGTGACGGTTACTACGAGGAACTTTCATTTTGTGTTGATTTTAGCGGTCCCTGTGGACAAAAGCGGTTGTGTTTCTGAGCACCAGAGTCCCTTTAAAAAAGCCGTCATTTTGCATTGTAGCAGCAGGGTCTGACAGTCTGCCCCGCTCAGTCCTAGTTTTGGTTCTCCAGTGCCTCCCTTCCCTCCAGCGGGCCCAGCGATACGGCCTGGGCCTCCAGCAGCGTGGTGTCGGTGTTGGCTCCCAGTGGTGACCGACGCAGCAGCGAGGCGAAGCTCTGCTCCAGGTGGGAGGAGGAGCTGCTTCTGCTGGGCGCTGAGCTCTCCACCTGCCGCCGAAGCTCCGACTTCAGATCGCTGCCGGAGGCCTTGCTGGAGTTCTGAGTTTCTGGTGAACCTGTATGATTTTGTCTGATTTTGTTTATTTGTTTATATTATCTCTGCTTCGTGACGCCCCTAAGTATGATGAACTATGTTTCTTTTTGTCAAGCTTGTCCGACCTAGCAACAGTAATAAGGGGGGGGCGGGACTTAAGATCGGTCGATTTCTGTCTTCCTTGCATTTTTCTCTGCATCACACATTCTCTTCATACACAAACACATTGTCCCTTTTGAAATACTCATACTTAATATGTATAGAACCAATTTCCAGCAAAGAAAAAAATAAAAAGCAGCCTTTTTAACGTCAATAAAGTGATGAATTACACGTTATTGAAAGCTGCTATCGGACAAGGTTTCTGTTTTTAGCAGCAGGCTGGCAGTTTACTTGACATTTACTTAACATATACAGTAATATACTCACTTTATGTCATGAACTGAGCTGAATATGCTGAATATGAGGTTTCATGGGAGGAAAATATCTCCCTAATTCAGAGAGGAACAACACTGCCGTCCATCAGCTTAGAAACTTTTAGGAGTTATAATTACTGAGTTTATAATTATTAAGTTCCAAGAAGAAGCCAAAGCCTCAAACGTTATGCAAACTTAATGTAAAGGCACATCCAGAGGGACCATTAAGCAGCCCTCGTGCACTTAGCAAATCATTTGTGGTTGCTGATGTTTTAAAAGCATTTACTGGACAAGTTCAGCCAGTCCAATGCGAGCTGTTCAACTGAGAGAAGTGAACGACCTCACATCCTCTTTAAAGTGGAAAATTTCAGGTTTTTGAGTGAAGAGCTGCTTGTCTTTTAACGCTTGTGTCTCTGGACACAATGAGCTGAATGAATTTGTGGACTTTCTTACAATGACGCTCTAACCTGCAAGGCATGCAAAGTCATTTCAGTTTAAGAAAGGGTGCAGTCAACCATCTAATGGCTCTATTGTGATCATCATATTGTAATAGTACGAATCTATCAAACTGAAGTATGAGCTATAGAGGGGAGGATACCTTAAATGGGAACTGCCAGCTGTTATGTATGGTTCTCTATTGTGAGAATGCTTTATAATGGGCAGGAATTTCTTCTCTATCAGTATATCTGTGTGTGGATGCTTGAGAGTGTGTGCGTGTGTGTGTGTTTGAGGGTTGGAAGGTGTGCATATTAGTGTTGGTGCACCTGTGTGTGATAAAGAGAAACTGTGACAAAGACAGAAAGAGAGGGAGACGCCCACAGGCAGCTCATTACCCGTTCGCCACAATCACAAGGAATCCATGATCCAGATAAATGTCCTCTCACAGCTCCATTGATCTCAATGGAGGCAGGATGCCATCTAACTCAACATGGCAAGACATCACTGACTGTCACGCAGTGCAATACACGGCCATGAATCTCTGTCTACCACGAAGCCAAAACGTAGAGGTGATGTGTCACCGTCCAGTCTTGGCATCTCACTCTTTCAGATTAAATGTTTTAAGAGTCTTTACTTAAAATCTGCAGTTAATCCCTTTTGAAATTTGTGACAGTAAATCAAACTCTGATCAAGGGTCACTGTGGCCTGACGGCATTTATTGCAGAGTAAAGGAGGAATCGAAAAGCAGTGCCAGTGTTACGTCTTCTATCTTTTGGCAAAAGTCAGACCAGGCTGGATTTTCCCCCCTGAGCCCTTTATCAGAGGAAGACTGATGTCCCGATATGACTGCTAGTACTAAGCCGGGCATCACAAAAACAGATTTTGAGGCGACCATGGTCATTCATGCAGAGCAGCTGCGCAAGGTGAGATACTGATGGCAGTTTTATTGCCAGTTATTTCTAATTCTCTGCACACTGGCTCACTGGGTTTCATTTGCTGTTGTCCTGACAGCCTTTAAGGCAAATTCAGACACTGTGTCCCTTTTTGCCTCTCTCATCAAGACGTTTGTCTTTGACGATTACTCCTTTTAAAACTAAGCAGCAGCCCGTCACACCAGCGAGCCAAGATAGCGCTAGTTTCATTCATCATCAAACAATGAATTAGCACAAAGCAGCCCATTAGCATCACATGTAATTAGGATAATCTATTATAATCTCACCCTTTGGCAAACACACATACAGTCCCGCTTCTACAGATGCCCTTCCATTTTCCCCTTTATGCTGGGAAGTGCGTGTACATTAAAATCCAAAAGCACCACATCGACATGCTGAGCCGCTTCATAGCTTTGTACAAAAGGAATGATAACATCAAGTTGCTATTCCAAGTCCTCCCTCTTCGGTGGTTTAAACAAAGTAGGATCGTGACGTCAAAGGATGTCCTCTAACCAAACACACGCGTCGGTTCACTTGATAATCTGTAATTATTAGGTGTCTTCATGAATGAGGGAGAAGGATGTTTTCTGAATGGAAACAGATATTTAGTGAGGACACGAGGCAGGGATTCCTCAACACAACATCCACAAGTTTGGAGCAGAGACTGGCTTTGTGCCCGAGCATCGATCAGGAGATCTCAAATTCCACAATAGACCCTTTAACAGTTTGCAAACAATGCTGATGTATGTAAATGTGCGCACGCAGTTTGGCAACGGAAGTACAGCGAAGTCTAATAGCTTGTCAAGCTATACAAAGGCATTAACCACTAAAGATCGCAAATTCAACCCTACACAAATTGACTTTCCAGATCCGTGTGTTATTAGTGAGATAGTGGAAGACATTGGCCCCAATATTCATAGGCCAGATATATACACGTATATATACATGTATTTGGTGGAGAAACCTAGCGTGTAACGTCACACCAGCGAGAAATAACGAGCATACATGTCACTAGATGCTTACAACTACGTTATCTGTGGCCGTGTATAGACGAATCCGGCGACCGCTTTGTGTGTTCTGCCATCTAGCGGCGCCGCCATTACTCTGGTGGCGAGTCCATGTCTGCTAACCGTGTTTAGCACCGCTTTCAGCCGAATGCATCCATGGTTGCTCGTAATAACTTCTGTAAACGGTTGGCGTAGATAGCCTAATAAACACAGATGAGTAGCCTATATTCAAATTATATTATGTCACAACACATAATATCTCAATGCTCATCTGTATCGGTGTTTTCTTACACCCCTAGGTGAAACGCCACTTCTGTTGCCAAAATGAATGCGCATAATTTTGACTACATCAGCTGTACAAGGGTCTATAGCATCCAGGTGTGTGGCCAATCAAGGTTCCTATTATTTAAAACTGAAGACCAAAACAGCTCTGTTCAGTTTTTTTTATTTTTGACATTGAGTTGTTGGTGCCATTACTTCATCAACCACCAGTCATGAGCCCTGCTTGATTTGGCTTTGAACTCCTTAACCACGACGCTTTTGATAATAACAGACTGGAAACATCGTGACCTACCAATCAGTGTAGAGAGCTGCCTTCATCAATGCCGAAAATATATTTAGTATGATGATTTTCTCGTATTAGGTCACTCAAGTAGACTCGAGTGGTTATTTCTGATGAGGGACGGATGCTGCTGTTGTAGCTTTCCTCATGTAAATGTCAGACTTCCAGCTGAAATCACCACGATGAGGAGTTCATCAGCAAAGGACAATTTCTTTACTGGACTTTACTAGAATGAGCTGATGGTTGTGTGTGTGTGTGTGTGTGTGTGTGTGTGTGTGTGTGTGTGTGTCGTGGGTAGGGAGGGTGCTCTTCACACAAGATTAGATGTGGGCAGCGGTTCTGATTACACAAGGGTCTGTGAGGCACACGTAATCACGTCATACAGCTTAGTTTGTTACCGTCTCTTACCCTCTCTGCCAGGCTGGAGAGTTGCCAGTTCCGCTCTGTCTGGCTGCCTTTTGAAAACTTTGTGCAGCAAATGAATGCAGAGAGGAACAAACTGTAATAATGAGCATGCTGTGAAGAGGCAACCATCTCGTCTCTTAGTACTCCAATATATGATTTTTCTCTTACAGTCTCAGTCTGTTATTGGAGTTAAAGCTGTTGGCCATAAAAGAGGCTGCCAACAGCGCAGTGAAAATACCACGCATTATCTCGCTCTTCAAAGCATGAACACATCCTCTGTTGTGCACAACAGACTGATTTACATTAACAAAAAAGATGATGCTAATGCTCCAACGGGATTGATGGAGCCGGAACCTGCTGGTGTTTTTACTTATATTATGCATGTCTCTCTGGATACCTCTGAGTTGCTAATTTGAATTTACAATATCCATTCACTGCTGTCTGTCATGGATATGAGGAGCAATATCTTTGCATGGATTTTGTTATGAGAAAGGTGGATTGGAGTTAATGAATCTGCAGGATTGAGCTGCATCTTCAAATACAAGTTACGGGATCTGTGCAAACAAACTGAGAGAGGAGACATTTTAGACTTTGAAATAATGCAGATCAAAAGGAGGAATGTCAGGATGGCAGATGAGTGAATGCATTCCCCTTAACTCCGTAACAACAAGACTCGAAATGATTTAGTCAATTAATTGATTAGTCGATCAATTTTGATACCTGTTTAAGTCGTGTTCGTCATGCTAGCAGCACATATGGCAATGTTGGTGAGTAGTTCCACCACTTCGGTCCAGACTGAAATATGCCGTGATGAATTGTCGTGAAATTTTCTACTGATATTCATGGTGCCCAGGGGATGAACCCTATTGACTTTGTTGATTGCCTGAGTTTTCCTCCAGCGCCACCATGGGGTAGACATTTTTGGTTTTGGAAGGACCAGAGGTGTGGACATGAGTCACATCTTGGACTCAACTTGACAAAATAAAAACAGACTTGCAACTCGACTTGGACTTTAACACCAGTGACTCTTGACTTCACTTGGACTTGAGCCTTTTGACTTGAAAACACTTGAAACCTTCCCCCAAGGCCAAGGATTAAAAAGTGTGTGCACTAAGATGATCAAATGCCCGGTACCGGAGGTAACTCAGACAGCGTCAGAGATTACTTTGAGGATGTTACCTGATAAACATCAACATGTTAACATCGTCATTGTGAGCATGTTAGCATGCTGATGTTAGCGTTCAGCTAACTCAATTATTAATATTTGCTGCTTTTCTTTGTCCTCTTTTCTGGTAAACTTTCTGTTTTGTTCTGTTGGTCAGGCAAAAATATATGAAAACTTCATCATAGGCTCTGGGAAATTGTGATGGGCTTTTCCTTCATTTCTGACATTTTATTGACCTGGCAAAATAAAAACTGTCAGGTTAATCAATAGGGAGAATAATAGTTTTCTGGGGCAAGTGAGTACATCGCTCTTTAGCCCCAAACCCTTAACAAACTACCTGAGCTCAATCAAGTTTAAGTCATCCAATGTAACTTTACTTAAATTTGTTTGAAAAGCATTTGTTCAATTTGCGCTATAATCATTGAAAGGTACAATGTAGACAAAACCAAGTCGAAACATACGTTGTGATAGTTTCAACATTTTACAAGTACGTACTAATGTGACCTGCTGTTGTTTTGTGTTCGTTCTTCCTGTCATTCCCAGCAACAACACTCTTCTATCCTCTGTGTCTCTATTTCTCCCTGCACCATCGTTACAGCTGTGACTGACCTTTTCTGTGGCTGGCAGCCTGTCTGACTACCCTGGGGTATATAATAGCTGGAGGATAGGCTTTAATTGACGTGATAGCATTCTTGCGGTGCGTAAGGTGAGGGAGAGGAGTAGGTATGGAGAAATGTTGAAAGTAGAAAGGTTACGCTCTTGAGTGGTCTTTGTCATCTGAATTCATGAAGAGACATTTCCAACCTCGAGCAATGATGAGATAGGAGACGGACGGAATTCGCTCTAATTTAAAGCGCTTTTCTTTATTAAGCAGGACCACTACAAGATGATGTGAAGGATCATTATTTTCTATTTTAAAATGAGGTTGCGAATCAAGTTTTTGAAAATATTCCTCCGTGAGATGCCGTGCCTGAGGCCAAAGACCACTTGTACAGTCAATTTAGGAAAGTAATTTTGAGTATCTTCAGTAGAACCGTATTTCACCGCCTGACTGCACCTAATTGAGCTCAAGTCTTTTCTCTAACCTTTACATCGGACTGTATAGATTTCTCTCTAGTTGAGCTGGAAGCAAAACAGCAGTGCCAAGCCTGAGAAAATACTCCCCTGCCTGCTTCAAGTACCACGGACATGCAACTCTTATCTCAACAGCTCGCTTATCTTTTGTAAGCTGGGACAAGATAAATCTTATTTAGTAAGGTCTCAACTCTAAATGAACTTGAGCGAATCGTGCTTCGCTTCTTTGCATTAATTTCAAAAATACATTTAATACGTTATTTGATGATTGTCATAACCATCTGCTGAGATGAATCACAGTGGAGTTTTCAGCAGACAAGAAATATAAGTGGATCGTGATTCATTATCTCTACTGGAAGTTTATTTCTATTCCTCCATCCAGAGGCTTCTACAGTACATAGTGCAGCTCATGGTGTGCACTGGTGCGTTTGTTTCCTGGCCTACACGATTGAGCCACGTCACTTTCTTACCCTGCAGGGCATTAATGAGAGCTGAAACAGCATGGCAGCAACTTTCATTTATGGTAGTATTGTTAGCATGAAATTCTGAGTTTCCCAACAAGTTCTAATCCTGTGTTGCTGTGTTAATTGTTCATTTATCTCTCGGTATATAAATAAATGTTAAAATAATGGTATATAATGTCAAAAAGAACATTTTAAGTTTTTTTATTATATAAAAATGGCTCACTTTCCTGTAAAATGTTAAAATATTTGTATTATTTATCTTGAACTCAGGATCATGTACATAATTTATCCAATCAAATGTGGTTTGTTGCAACTACTGTAGCTAACCATGTCCATCTTATAAAACCATTCTTGACCATTAGCTTGTTGGTCATAGAAGCTAGCAGAGCAAAATCATGGGTCAGAGGTGTGTGATGGATCTCAGATAGCAAAATCATTCCATTGCACCTAGAAAGATATCACATTATGAAATCTAAAGACACTTTTGTATATTATGGCATCACCAGAACATGCTCACCCACACACACAACAAGCAAAACAAATTGGCACTGACGGAAATTAACAATCTTTGACTTTATTCGCTTGGGACGGTGGAGGACGGTGGACAGAGATATTTTCTGGCCAGTGCAGCAAGTCTTTAAAGTCTCCCCTCATTTCTCTTCCACCACTCTAAAGTGGAATATTCCTCTCAATCACTGGCTCTTTCAAGTAACACTGCAGCTCAGTTTCGAAGCTGGACTGGGCTTCAACTGTGTGGTGAGCTGCTCCAAGAAGTTTTGCATACAGACTGTCCACAAGAGTTGGAGTGGGATCGTTCTGGACTGTCTTTTTGCTGGATCCTCTGCTTCACCAGTCTCTTCCACTGTTTTTGCCATGTCATGTGCAGCTTCTTCTTTCAGCCATTATTTTGCTTATTATCGTTGTGCCTCTGAAGAATTGAAGGCCTTGCCCTTGTGATGGGGATAAAGGACAGTTGCTTAAGGTTTTGATGCCTGGTGAAGATGCCGTTGCAGCATCAGTTTCAGAACAGATGCACTGGGGATTACACATGAGACAGAAGACTCTGAGTGGCCCATTTCCAGTGTCACTACCTCAAGTGGTTCTAGTGTCTCAATCAGGTTTGACATGATTTCCCATTGTGCAGCAGATTGACAGCCGATGTGACATGCTCACTGGCATACGAATTCACTGCTCATACATCCTCTGCAGCATGTGTAATTTTGAGTTCCAGCGAGTCTTGGATGATGTCATGATGCGATGTGTTGGGAGGCCAAGCTCCTCTTGACTTGATCTCAACCTTTGTTTGGCCAGTACGGAGTGGCCAAAGTGACCTGCTCAGCTCTTCAGTGAGGTAATAATAAATGTGTCATCAAAGAAAGGGTATTACCTAAATCTATTACACACATCCACATCTGGGAGATTCCCAGTATAACCGCTGTCCTCTACTGTTCGTCACTATGCAACTCTACTGTGAGCAGACGGTAATTAAGCGCCTCACTCAAGTTCACCTTGATGAGAGTGTTTATAGAGGTGGGGAGAACTTTCTTAAGGCCTCACTCATTACTTTTCCCAGGCAGTCCAGAAGTCAGAACCAGTAACTCTCTAATGAAAGAAAATGTCCTCTCCTCACAGAAAGAGAAGCAGATGTCAAAGTACATGATGCTCCATTAAGAGTTTAATATATCAAGTGTGTGTGTATATGTGGTCATATTGGCTGATTAATCGGCTATCAGCTTTTTCCTGCTCCAAACTATCGTTTGGCCTTTAAAAATCCATCGGTCGGCCTCCAGTAGGTACGCTGTAAACCAACCCGTTCTCACTCCCAACTTGTCAAATACCGTTGCTTCGTAAATGCCCCTCAACATCGGATACCGACTGCTGTTTTATTGATTGGTGAAATTAAAAGTGACCGCTGACTTATTTTGTCTCGTCAGTAGTTAGTAACATGACTCGTTAGCATCGTTAGTCCTGTGAGACATGTGAGTCGTTAGTCAGTGAAGTTAGCATCAACCACAACCGTTTCCTAAACCTAACTAAGTGGTTGTGTTGCCTAAACCTATTTTGAAAGTACACTATGCATGTAACAAGCATATATTGACACGCCGTCCCTGACACGTCAAAAAGTAATGCAAGAGGGCTACCTCGTGCGTCGGTCTCCAATGCCAAGGGGCACTGACCAAGCGGCGGTATGTAACGAGTTGGGAGTGAGAATGTGTTGCGTAAACCTTGAACACAGAAGTATAAATCCAGCATAAATGTGTACAGCCACAATGTCCTTCCTACTGTGCCATTTCACTGACGGACTTTTGCAGAGCGATAACATATTCTTCTCTATCTTTAATGCATGTAGAAAATTGCCTACTTGTATTTTGAGACATCTTGCTCACTTTACAAAATTTCCGTCCAGTCTAGACAAAAAGGTCCCTGAGGAAATAAGGTCAGCTGTGATGACGACCTGAGAAACTGAGGTACCCAGTTTTGACATTATTTACTGTATATGGCATCTCTGAATTTCTTCACACTGTCAAGAAGGGGAAAGAGGCATGGGAAACTTTTCAGCTTAATCAATCTAATCACTTTCTGTGTGTGATGATCCGACACAAACACACAACAAACACCAATAGAAAGCTTGAACAGCCCCAAATTGCAGCAAACTCTGGTATCGGTGTTAATTGAGATAGTCATTCCCAGAGTCAGTAAGCCCCTGACTGACACACATGCCTCTGTTTTGGATACAGACGCAGTCACAGACAAGCAGAAACACCTATACTTTCTCATTGCCTCTGTCAGTGATGGATTACGCTGAAAGAGCAATGAATTGGAAGATACAGTGAAACAACGTTCATCTTGCCACAAGAGGCGAGGGTTGTAGAAATAAATAGGTATCTTTTTAAACAAGGACATATAGTGAGATGTATCTTTATTTTGCTGTTTTTCTGTTTTCAGCATTCCTTATCATATTTCTTTCTAAGCAAACGAAATGTCACTTCATATTGAAACATTTGTTTATCTTCTTCAAGGTAGTTGTTCCCACTGAATATCCAATCCCATTCATATTCCTCGCTCACCCTCCACATGGGTGTGAAACTCTCGCCCTCATAGTCCAGCAGCTATTTGCGTGTTTTGCTCAGAATTCTTCAAATGGTGATGTCAGTAAAAGCTAGCTATTTTGACCTACCATAAGTCTGAGTCAATGGAGCCTTAAAGATGTGGCTACTGACACCAAAGACCGACAATAAGAGAGGGTCAGTTCAACACTAGTATGACTCAAAAGGGTGGGTGTGGCTCAGTGGGTAGAGCGGATGGCCCTTCAACCGCAAGGTTGGCGGACCCCGGTTCCCACTGTCTGCATGTCGAAGTGTCCTTGAGCGAGACACTGAACCCCAGGTTGCTCCCCAGGCGCTTTACAGCAGCCCACTGCTCCTAAGGATGGGTTAAATTCAGAGGTCAAATTTCATGCATGTACCTGTATGTATATGACGAATCTAATAAAGTTTAAGTTTAAATATATCTGCCCAATATCAATATATGATATGGCCACACTTTTTCATATGTTTTCAGGTCTGTCTCGTTAAAGAGATATTAATCTCAATGAGACTTACTGAATAAATAAAGCTTAACTCACTCATTCATTCAGCCTACTTCTCACTTGATTTATTACCTCAGTAAACATTGTAAACATGAGTTTATGGTTTCAATCACTAGTTACAAGTCTCCTTTAATACAGCGTGATGTTCATTTAGTAAATTATGGTCCCATTTTGAGTCAAATAGACCATAAAGCAGGGTATGATTTAGGGCGTGGCTACCTTGTGATTGACAGGTCGCTACCATGGCGTTGTTCGGTCTGGGAGTTGTTCACATTTTTGTCTTACAACTTTAACCCTTTCACAGTGTGTTTCCAGTTCATGAAAGTTAATTATAACCTTTCTGATCACCTAAAAATGTCTTATTCAGCGTTCGGTTGTACTTAGTTTCGGCCTCTTGTGTCACTTCTGGTTGCAAAAAAACAAGATGGTGACGGCCAAAATGCCGAACTCGAGGCTTCAAAATGGCAGTCCACAAACCAATGGGTGACATCAAAGTGATTACATCCACTTCTTATATACAGTCTATGACTCACTCACTCATTACTCAAGATATTTCCAACTAATGCAATATATATCACTGACAGGATTACTCTGCAAAACCTATAAATTAAAACTAATCAAATCAGACAACTGTGTCGAACATTATGCATTTCAATCTTGTTCCATATAGAATACAAATGTGACTGTAGCAGGTAAATTGACCTCAGGAGATGACCCATGCAATAACTGATGCTCGCATCATCATATGAACACATGTATTATTCTTCACTTGGCTGCCAAGAAGCATTGTTCACTCCCTGCATGTATGGAGGGAAGTCATGGGGATGCAAAGCCTCCGACCTCTTCTCTGGCACGCTGCTACAGCCCCTGTCATGTGGAGAAAAATGAATAACACATCCATGCCATGCCTCGTTACCTACACTTGTGTGAACATGCCTGCATGCTCACGGGTATACAGATGCACACAGTAGCATGCAGGTACTTTATGTGCATCTTGAAAACACAAACGCATAGTGTATGAACAGGCATGACAGAGTCAGATTGAGGCCTGCGGGACTGCTCCAGGTGAGGAGTCGGTCCCGCTCTTCTAACGAAACCTCCCTGCCTTTAGTCCTCTCAGCTGGTGTACCCTTGAACTCTGCATACATCCCATCTGTGCACCCAGCTCCTCTCTGCGCTCCGCTCTGCAGCCCAGCCCTCAACTTCTGCCAGAGAATTCATTAACTGCATGTGTCATAAGTATTTATAGAAATGCAAGGCAATTCCCTCTCACCCGCTTCCAACAAACTGCTGCAGAAAGTTACGGTGCATAGACACTGAAATACTACACTGGATTTGAGATACACTTAGTGAATAGCTGAACCTTTACTCCTTCACTTAGAGGAGCAACTGCTGTAAATCCATCTGCCTCAAAACACTAAACAAATTTCATATTTCTGCGCCTGTCTTTGTAAATAATGTTAAATTGCCACATTTCTCAGCCACAGCATCATTATCCTCCACACTTCATCCTTCATTCAGTGTGTACAAATAACATCAAAGATTCCTATTTCCACTCCAGCCTTACACAAGAGAGCTTTGGAGAGACAAATTATTGGTTAATGCGGCAAAAAGCTCTTGAAATTAATTTAAGGGAAATTAGAGCAGCTTCAATTTACGTTTGATTATTTTTGACTTCTCTGCATACGGCTTGCTTTTCCCTGCTGTACACTGCAGAGTAGTGCTCGGTTGTAAATACAGGGCTGTGACGGAGAGTGTTGAAATTGTCATTAGTGGTGATCATAAGAGGGAGGTAATTGGTATTTGTGGGTACACGCTAATTGGTGTGATAACATTGCAGACCTTGGTTTTTGCCGAGCGTTCGCCTGCTATTATCTAACAAGATCACCGACTCAGAGAGGAGGAGCTGTTGTGTAGGGCTGAGGGTGAAGATGGAGTTGTTAGGTTGAAATCCAGAGGCAGGATGTCGGGAGTCAGAAAATCAAAAGATGAGTATCTCTCGCTCGAGGTGCGATTATACGGGTTCTCCCAGAAAAACAGTGATGAGAATGAGCCGCGATGAGGACGAGAGCAGCGTTTCATGTGTTCCCCATGTAGCGACTGCCTTTGGATATACCTCACTTCTAATGTGAGAATCTGTTCTCAGGATCCAGTTTACTGTAGCTGCTTTATTCTAAAAAGCACAGAGAGTCAAACATAACATGCAGGAGGCTATCTGCTTGTTTAAACCGTATTTACCGTGAAGTTACTAGGCAGCAGAAAATAACATGAATTCAATAGTTTGACACTGTGTTGACATCAGCAGGACGAGAGCTAGTTAACGGAAGGTGCCATTGATTTACATGGATTTACCTTACATGATGTGTTCAGACTCTATTCAGTAAAAATTAGTATTTGGCAAAGATAAATTCTAACGTTATCATGATGTGTTCAAATGTAATCTTGTAAAATGCAGTTTTTGTCAAGAAACTTGAATAAAGTTTTAAGGAGATGTTTTCACAGCGATATAAAATAGATAATAGAGGAGGAATTATGAACTGTTTAACTTCAAAACAAAACCCAGAATGCAAACAGTAATAAATGTTGAAGTACATGGGATTTACTGTTTTTTACCGTGGTATCGAATTGGTATCGAGAATCGTGGAATTTTATGTTATTGAGTACTAATTCTGGTACCGTGACATCCCTAATTAGGAGTAGTGGAAGTAGCATAGTGTAGTACAGTTCAAGAAGAAACACAGCCAAATAATCTTCTTCAGTTAAATTAGTACCACTGTCTGATGCAGAGTCACAGACGCAGAGCACAATCTGCATATTTAGCCCCTCAACAGAGGAGGTGCGGCGCAAACTCATCACTGGGAAGTGAAAATCTTGCCCACATCTGCCACAGTGAAGTGCGTATTTGTTTACCATCCATGATAGCTCATATCTCCCCGGAGGACCAAACACATGCTCTCTCCACTCCGGCGCAGAGACGTATGGTTTCTGGAGCAAATTAATTCCCAGTTGGAGATGACTGTTATGAATGGGTTGGGCAAGAGAGATGGATGGGCTACCCATTCTTCTGCACAGCCCTCTGCTCCCAGTAACAAAGATGCTGGGGCTTGTCCTACTTTTGTGGGAGGAAAAATGTGGCTCAGTACAGTAGCTCAGGGGACTCTCCACGTGGGGCTGCCGTGTTAACTGGCTTGGAGCACAGAGATACCCAGAGGAAATCTACCAACAGAGAGGATGATGCAGAGCTGTGAAGCTGTGAATTTGGGTGCCTCACATTGATTATATCTCTTCCCAGATACAGGCGTCTTGTTTGAGGAAGCCTGATACAGTGTTGACATTGGTGTGTGCATGTGTGTGCGTTCAGGCCAAGTCGGTCCCACGGCATTCAGTTTGAGACTCATAATATTGTGTAAGGCTTATGACCTGGTGTAGACACTTATCCTCTGTCACCCTTTCTGTCAAAACTTTATTTGAGCATAAAATCAGAAGCACAAGTCTGACATACAGTATGACGCAATTATTTATCTTTCAAGCAGAGATGGGAGTGTCTAGTTGCAAACAGCTACAGCTATCTGTAACACGATCCACCTCTGGTATCTGTACTGCTCGAAATCGAATATATATGAATGAAATAAAGAAAAAAACGTATAAATAGAATAGAAAATATATTATATGTTTTATATAAAATATGAAAATAAAGTTTCAGCAAACCCCTCTGTGTATTGTAGAACAGTGTTTTGCAAAGCTTTTTTCTGGGGATCCACTTTTTTAAAAATGACAAACCATCGCGACCCAATTCTCAATAGCCTGTAAATCGAATAGGAACATAAATGAACATTTCTGACAATTTTAACGCCATTTCTGCATCACCTTATATTATCTTGTACAGGTAAACCAGGCATTTCAAAGGGATATACGTTTGATAAATCAAATAAATGCATTTAGGAGCTAACAGGCTCTCGTTTTTTCCTCTCATCAGTAAAACAAACTGAATGTATGCTAGTCTTTAATATTATATTCAATGTTATAAGTAGGCTACAATTATCAATTTATTAACAATGATCGCACAACGTATTCAGCCATGTAACTGCTCATTTCAAAGGGAACTTTGAACTGTGTAAGAAAGGAACTAAACTTCTCTTCAATTCAGCGCTAGTTGAAAGCAAGATTACCCATCAGTCATTGCGGCACATTTTAACGTTAGTTGTCAGTGCTAATGTTATTTGCTGTGGTAAGAAACTAACCTAACCAACAGTTGAGTTGCTTGCAATACACTGGCGTAAAACCTGAGCGAATCAGCACTATCATCAGCAGTGTTGTGCCAGAGGTGTAGTTGTTAGTTTCAATAATGTTGATAACATTTCCTGAAGCTGCCGTGTTTGTAGCTTAAATGGCCTGTTTTGCTTATTAAGTTCCAATAACATTCATATTGTTTCAAATCACTTCCCTCCTGACATTAAGTTCGATCAAAATACCAAACACGCCAAACCACGAATCGCAAACCATATACCATTTCATGGTATCTTCTAGTAGGTTTAACATAATATATTTTAATCCTAAAGGATTGTGTCTGTTTGTCAGTTTTATTGATGAATGGCTGCCAGAGAAAATCTATAATCTGACTCAAACCATAACAATCAATAATAGAATAGAGCTGCTCTATCAAGTATGTAAAACGATCTTTGGATTGTGGTAACCTTTAGCAGAGCATCATTGATCAGCCAATAACCAATGTAAGGTTATTATTAGGCAATTACATTTTAGGCTATATTGATATACTGAATAATGAGGACAATAGAGTGGTGCAGGTATGACGTATTCTTTGTAGGCCAACCAGGAAGTTAGAATTGCGAGTATACACAAAGAGGCTGGAAAGGCGGACGAGTTGGCGTGAAGACGTTTAGTCGTCTCATTTAGCCACTTGTTAGCAACCACCTTTTTAAAGACGTAAAAGCTTCAAAATTCACAAGTAGGATACTTACTGGCGTATTTTATTTCGTAGTACAAAACGGTAAAATCTCTTCAGCTCGTGTTAACCACGGACCTTGTTTCAGACATCTAACTAAAAACTCATTAAAAAAAAACATTGACTTTGAGACGAGGGAGCCAGAAGTGCTAAAATGCTATCTCACGTCCGTGTTTTTGGACTCATTCCTGCAGCAGTCTACAGCAGATCATACTTTATTTCATAGATTGTGAAGATTAGACCAGAGCATCAAACTTTTAGTGAAAAATATTTTGTTTTCACTTCACTTTAATGATAAATGCTTCACTTTGGGTTCATGAATCCTTGTCAAAATGTATCTGAAGGTGTAAAGAAGTCTAAAAATGCGGCTTTATTAGTTTCTGACAGGTTCACATTTCTGACTGTCAGCTTTGTGAGGGGCAAGACGATGGGACATGAATACTCAGGAAGCCCGATCTCATCATTTCAATCCCGTCACAGCTCTCGATTTTGAGTCTTTTTGTCAGTGTTATATCAGGATTTTAACCACGGATTAGATTCTCAAACAGGGAAGAGTGATTGACACTACATCTCACACACATACCTGCACAAAGACACACACTCCTACTGTCAAACTCTGATTCTAATGAAATGAAGCACAATGTATGATGGAGACACAGGAGGTCCTGATTTTGTCTCATCATCTCAGTAGGAATTCATCATGTGAAATGACGACTCTGAGGGACAGATTAGGGACTTAATTAAAACGTACATTAAATAAACATAAACATAAAATAAACTGCCTGACTTTGTTTAAGCACCACGACAATAATGTATGATTTTTTTTCTCCTCCTTCCACATTCTCCATCTCCATCTCTCATATCCCCTTTCATCATTCATACCCACATCCGTCCCCTGTGTTATTTTTTTTCATTTCTAATGATTTTATAGGATGGATGGGTGAGTGTTAGGAGAGCACAGATGACAGTGAAAGGCAAAATGACCAAATACCTGTGCTCTGTGAGCGAGAACAACAACCCCTCAATCAGCTTATAGGACAACTGCTGCTGATGTATGCTTGAATCCCTCTTAGTCTACCTCTAGTCCGCTTTACGAGCTCCACAAGCTGCTCAGGGTCTCTATAGAGCCTTAACTACCCAACCAGGGAAAAGGAGAGATTCCCATTATGCCCCCCCACTGTCACCAGTGACTGAGGACTGGATGCCAGCTGCCTTGGTGAGCACAATGGCACAATGCAAATCCTTAAGGTTATTTTATTCAGGAAACTTTACTGTCTTTTAACGATTGTTTCTTTATTCGTAAGCATAAGGAATACATAACGTACATAGAGGTGCCATCAAAAAAAGACGGCGGGAGAGAGAGTAACTCTAATGCTGCTTTCAGTCCATATTTCTTAAGAGCAAACAAACTGCAAAATGTAAAGCAGCACATCACTTTCCAAAGCAGACAGCAAGGATGACACAGATTACATCTCAACGTAAATGACGGTGATGATCACAACATTCATTTTCTAACCTGGTATCCCCACTTTTCCGCCATGCTTGAGAGTTTTTAGTTTTTAGTGATCAGAAAGTACATAACTTCATTCAGAGATGCACAAATGAACCTTTCCATCACTCTTCTCCACAGTAAATGCTGCCGTCATAACTACCGCCTCTTGTCAATACCAGAATCCCATTGGGCGCTCATTGTGAAGGTAAACGTATTTGGGGTCAAAGCTGAACTCAGTGTAATGCGCGTCACTCTCTCCATTAGAAATAATGGCCTTACGCCGAATTCACACAAGAGCAACGGTGAAGTGCGGCTGTGGCGAGAAGCCATGCAATGTCTATGATAAGCTCGGCCGCTGCTCCCGAGCTCAGCGGCCAAACTACAAGTTGGGAAAAGATATAAAAGTGTGGCCACAGAGGACTCACAGCCAATCAATAAACAGATCTGTGAGATGTTGACCAATGTTATAAAGAATTTCTTCCCACCTGAAACACATGAATGCGCCTCCCTGACGCAGAAAAATTTTATTATTGCGGCGACCCGCTCTTCACAGCTGCCTGGTGTGCATTTGGCGCTATTCTATGCAACATCAAACTTGTGCTTTCGGTGTGAGGTTATTTAATATCCTCCATACACGGCTTTCAAATGAATATTTAAATTTAAATGTACAGTAAAACTATCGCAGAATTGTGTGGCACAGGCACAAACTTAGATAATGTGCACTGAGCATGTACATCAATAATATCCCTAATTCCTGTACCACAATTATGTAAGCATTAAATGGAGATGCAATTGTGAAATGTGTAAGCAACTAGCTTCTTTAATGTAAGCGTTTGTTACTATTTGAGTAAGAAGGCTGAAAAGTGAATTTCGTTTCAGTTAAACATTTTCTGACATTTTGTTGTGAATTTTTTGTCAAATTTGAAGACAAAAATATTAAACTTCACTAAGCTTAAGGCCACAAACACACCGTTCAGAGGAACTTTACTGTTAAACAATGGCCTGTTTCTAGTCGGCTCCTCTCCATCTAATTATCCTTTGATGTGGAATTGTATTTCTTTCTGCAGTTAACATTTTAGTAGTGCTCATTTCTTACAAATTTCATGAAACTGCGCTCCAAAAATGCAGTGACTGGTCAGTTTTAAACTCAGCTGTGTTTTTCTTGTGGACATTTAGTTTCCTTCCCTGCCACACACCTCCAACAAGGAGAGCAGTGATGTCTGTGGAGCTTTGGTTCCAGCCGGATACCACCTGATTCACTCATTATCCTGGCTCCTGAAATAGTCAGGCCTATTAAATCACTCTTTATCAAGACCATGGTCCATTAAATCAAGGAGACTTTGAAATAGTCTCTGTGGAGAAAGTGTTTGGAACCCCTTTGTCATGCCGTTAGCTGACCACCTTGGCTGTGGGAGAAGTCTTGATGAAGATGAAAACCTCTTAGTGCAACAGTGAAGCTTTAATAGGCTTAAACCAGAGGTCACGAATGACGGCCTGATCGACTGAGCAACTATGAGTGATGATTGCTTGTATTGTGTGAGGTTCATGCTTGCATAGACTCCCGCTGGCGTTGTGACGCCCTGTCGACTTGTTTGTCAACTAGTGCTGTGTATTGGTGAGAATCTGGCGATACGATATGTATCATGATACAGGGGTTACCATTCAATATATTGCAATGTATTGTGATACTGTAAGTAACGCAATATATTACAATTTAAAAAAAAATAATAATAATTTTAGGAAAACTGTCATAATATAAAGAACACACCACCATAGAGAGCCGAAGTCCCTCCCCTTCCGGTGGACCCGGAAAACGGTCGTCAACGGCGAGAGACAAATCATTTAAAAGAATGAATTTAAAAGATAATTTTGCAGTCAAGAAAGTCACAGTTTGTCGTAAGTTTGTTGTAGTATCATTTAGTTTCGGGTGAAAGCACTCAGTGAACTACATCTCTCGTCTCGCACAATTTAAGTCGCCAACACTAGCTAGCTAGCTAACTTAGCTGTGTTCCACGCCCAGGTGAAACTTTATTTTACCTGATATGTTTTATCCAGCGACTCCTGGTCTTTTTATCGGCCAAGATGCGAAAGAACGAGCAAGACCCATTGCTGGTGTGAGTACAGTACATCCGAGTATGAAACACACAGGCATCGTAGCTTCAGCGAGAGAGACGTCACTTCGGAGACTTTTGGGTTTGCAGTCTTTCTAATTCTGTGTTTTCACAGTCTTATACTTCAGTTTTACAACAAACTTATTAAAAAAATCATCTTTTAAATTGACAAACATCATATGTGTGATTCATGGCGCAATTCAAATGGGATCAAAAAAATATCTGTCTCTTGACGTTGACTACCATACATATTTTTCCCGAAATAAGGTCCAACGGTGGTACACTGGAAGGGGCAGGACTTTTCCTTTCTATATGCATAAAATCGGAGTAAACAATGTACTTTTTTATGCAATCAGAACAGTAGGATCTGCATTTATCACAGTCCCTGTAACATCAAACATCATAGCACTACTTTTTGTGCAATCTGAGCCACTGTCTGCCACGAAACTTTGCATGTAAGCTATTAATTAAAAATCTACATTGTTTTTGAGACTCTATACAGTATCACAAGTCATAATATGGCAATACTCAAGTGGTATTTTATTACACCCCTACTGTCAACTGGTTGATTGCTGTGCTATTTTTACCATCTGTTGCCTGATTATTCTGCATCTGCATCTCTTCAAGAAGTTTTCCTCCATTCAAAACTATTTAATTTTTCTTTTAGCATTAATTGGAATATTTTAAGTCATTAGGACTTGTAAAGTGTTATTTTGCAATTCATAAAACGCATCTGATTATTCTAATTAAATGCATTTTAATGTGTCAGTATCAAGCCTGCCTATGAAGTCAGGTTAGGAGAATGAGAACTCAGGGCTTTGGTTTACAATGAGGAGAAAAAACAAAAACACAAATGTTGCCACAAATATCCATACCACCAAAACAGAACAGAAAACGGGAAATGCAAATAGAGAAAACTGATTCTGAACAACTCAGCTGTTTTTATATTGTACCAGCGGCCTATTTACTCTTGCAGAGTTCTGCAGGACAACCTCTAAACAAACAGTCTTTCACCCAGTAAACCAAACTGTGTAAATAAATCTGGAGCTTAATGAAACGATGGTGTGAGCGACTGAGATCTTGTGAGACTTGATCTACTTCTGATCAACGATAGCATCCGTCCAACTTCTTCCCCGGGGAACTTGAGATATGGTAATCAAATTATGTAATCATGTTATGCTTAACAGAGCAAATATCCAAAGGCCTTGAAGCATCACTTCCATTAATCCAGGGTGTCTTTTATACATACAGTACAAGTGCTGCCGTAATTAGATTCACTGTAAACATGAATACCCAAGCACAATTACTCTGCAATCTGTAGTGTCAAAATGTGATGGGAAAGTGCCATCTGAGGGAGTATGGATGGAGACAATCTCAAGGTCTCTCTCATATGTAGTACATAAAGCAGAAATATACGGCACATTGACTCTCTTGTAGCTTTTTGTTTGATGAAGATGAGCAGCCGTGCTGAATCAGCTCGCCTCGCAGCATCTTCAGTTGCACCTTCGCAGGAAGAGCAATGAGGCTGACATCCACACCTCTCAATTGCTTTTCTTCGACTGCATCAATCTTTTCCAACACTTGATACAGTAAGGTGATGCTCTGCTCACAAAAATGGACACACTTTTTTTCACGACACAAATCAGTCCTGATAAATACATCTATTCACACACATTTATGAGACTTTTAAGACAAAACGTTGGAGAAATTTAAGACACAAGCCCAGCGTTGTATTTCTGCCAAGCAGCACTGCCAAGCTCTGATATTACCCGTGCACCAGAAGCCCAACCAGCCAACCATGAGGATGAGATCTGGCATTGTTTGTGAAACTCGTGCCAAGATATTTGATCCACCTAATATTGTATCATTGTGTGCAGATATGTAGCAATTATGCAAACATGTTATGGAAATGCCTTACGCTCCACCGATTATACCGCCACATTAACACACTCATATAGACACACCGGTCAGGGAGAAATGAGAAAGTCAACAAATAAAAATGAGATTGGACATCCTTATCTTGTTCCCACAGCCAACTGCTTCCAGTGCTGCTACACTATAAGCCGACAAATCTTGCCGATGGACAACCGTGTGATAAAAAAGGATTTACAAGTGTATCTACTTTGAGGAAGGAAATATGATAGCTCTGATTATGAGTGACTGACTAGCGCTGCATCGCTGTTAACATCAAGAAGTGTACAGTATGAGCTTCATTTATAATTCCAAGCTATGGCTCCCAACTCTCAATGATTTATGCCCGGAGCCTGTATTCAGAGGTCACGTCAGCCACACAGTGAAATATGTAAAAAAGCAGATTTTAGAGGGCGTACTTGACATTCATGTCATGTTTTACCATGTTTTACAGCAATATATACTTTGACTTAAATAAAATGCAGGCAAAATATGAAAAACCTCACTTGAAAATCTGTTTCTCTTCAAAAAGTTCCCTTAATCTGACAGCATACAGCCTCGCCTAAATTTGTCTTTTTTAAAAATACAACTTTTGCTCAAACATCACAATGAGATTTAAATCATGAAATACAGTGTTTCATGTTTATAAGAAAGCTTTAAATTTTGTAAATGTATTTGTCTGTAGCTGTCTTGATATAACAAACTCCACCCATCCCCACACGATCAATACGTTATTTCCACTCTTATCTGATAAAGTTCCGGCTGTGTCAATCACAAATTCAGTCTGATTTCATATGCATCCGCACACTTAATTTCAAGGAGAAAGTGTCGTCAACATCAAGATAAATCCATCAGTTACACAAGCTAGTCTCGTGGCAAAAGATCCATTACTGACAGATAGAGCATCTGCTTTGCATTCACTGGACATTTGCTGTTAAATTAGCCATGTCAAATGGTCGAGAAGGAGCCGTTTCAGTTCTGCACAGTGTGTAATGACTCGCATGCATGGGATGAAAAACATATAAAGTATGAGATAATTGAAACATTATGGGATGAAACATGGAAAACTGATTAAAAATATAAAATGTTTAATCTTTTATGTGACTTTTACATATCATAACTCAATATCACAGGCTTTTTCATTGACCCTTAACAAACACAACAGGCAGACAGGAGCTGCCGACCGCCTTTTCATGCATTTTCAATGAATACCGCTGCTTGAGTAATATATCATGAAATATTAAATTGTGGTCTTTAATGCTCCAGAGTACTGACTCAGGAGTGGTCTTTTATTACATAATCAGTTGTCTGGGAGCTGAGGTTTCTCTGTCAACCAGCAATACAACCATCTAACATGCAGAAGAGGCATTAAAGGTCTCATTGATAACATTTTTATGTAGATGAGTAAGTTTTAAGAAATAATACATGTACATCTCAGGATGCACTGATACATCTTTTTCAGTCCTGCTAGCGATACCTGGGTTTTGGGTCTCGGCCGATACTGAGTACCGATACCAGTGTTTGATTAATAAGCTGCATGGAAGCTCACTGTGTGGAAGTGACTGGGATCATTCTTTTATGTGTAAGGCTTGACTTAAACATTACTTTCTTAACTTTGTGAAACAAAAAAGTGACAAATAAATACATAGATACAAATTACGTGAATTGTTATTTGTTATTAAAATAAGAAATCGCACACCAGCAACTTGGTAAAAAATCCTCAAAATTAGAGGTAGGAATGTGATTCAAGTGAAGTGAAAATGTCTAGTATATAATGTATACAGTATATATAGTATATAAACATAGAATTGAATTGAGTAGATCGGCCACATTGTCACCGATACCCGAGCCGGTATCAGTATTGGTGCATCCCTAAATACATCCACAGAGCTTTAGAAAGGTGCCGAATAAAAGTAATTCTTTTCCACAGAAAAACTATTATGATTATGAATTAATCAGTTTTAAAAAAAAATGTTGGCGGGTCCAAAATGAATGTTTTGTTTATCTCTGTGGAAGACATCTGACTGTTTGGTTTCCACTTCTAACAGGGTTTCTAACAAAGTGTGACATCTCCTGGCTGAATGTTATCAATGTTATCAATAGCACCTTTCATTTAATATTATTGTTTTGCACTATAAGCTCATTGTTGTTCAAATGACAAGGTTGTGATTATATTGTACACAGTGTTGGAAGCTCTGCAGAGCAGTTACATATATACTACCAGATATCTTGTCATGTTTTGAACATTTTGTTCCATCTTGTCCCAATTTGTTTTGGAGTTGAGTCTCCAGATGCATGATGCAACTCAAAGTACCTTAGTTAGTACTGTAGTTTGCTGTGTGCAAAAACTGACGTCAAAGTGCATGACGTCACGTGAGCATAAGCATGCACGTTGTTAGGAAACTAATGGTTTGTGTGGAGGCTGCTCTCATTAAACCTCCTGTTTACATCTGCCATGCGCCTGCACGTGCAATATGCGCGCTACAGCAGCTCTCTCTCTCTCTCTCTCTCTGTTTTTCAGTGGAAGTAATGTAGTTTATAATGGAGCTGACTAAGGTGCATTAGTAGTTCCGTATTCACCCTTTTAAGCACATTTTGTCCGCTTTTCCGAGCAAACGTCCCTTAGTTAGAGGTAAGAGGTCATTTTGTTGCCCATTCTCCATAAACACCAAACATGTCACATTACATGCGTAAAATCTCTACTTGCCCTTCACATGAACTAGTGCGTCCTGCTCACATCACTTCATAATATGTTCTATCACAACTAAAACAGGAAAATGAACAAGCAAAAAAAAGAGAGTCTGTGTCTTACCTGTAAATGCCCCTGGTACATATTGAGACACACAGTCAGTCGCGGATCTCTCCGTCAGCGGATCTTTATCAGACTTCTTCCAGACTTGTGAAGCAAACAGACAGTCAGACTGACAGGAAAAAGCTGGAGCGGAGTTTGTTTCTGGAGGAGGACACGGAGCGGAGCTGTCCTCTCCTCAGGTGCTGAAATCTCACACTTTGCGCTCATCCAGGACGTCTGTGCGCGCTGCCGCTGGATGGTGACAAGTATACAAGCCTTTACAGTCCTTGCAGGGAAAATAAACAAAACAAAGCATCAGTCTTCAATCCAGTATGTCTCCTCCTCTCACCTCGCCTCTGTCTCCTTCTCTCCTCTCCTCCTCTCTCGGCTGCTGTGCTCTAAATGTTTTGACGCTTCTCGAGGTTTCCTTCTCTTCTTATAGTGCGCTCCTCTTCCTCTTCCTCTGGTTGCTAACTGTGACCCAGCCCTCCGGTGGTGCCTCCTCCAGTGCTGACGCGCTCCACAAGGAGGCACACAAGAACATTTCATCCTACACTTCAGAGCATTTTCACAACACACTTAAAGTGTCCAAAAATGTACGTTTAAAACAAATTTAGTTTGGAAGTGTCCATTTGTAGTTATAAAAGCACATATTTTACTTTGTGTCCTGCAAACAACAAATAGCAAGTAGGGATGAACTGATACGGATCGGATATCGGGCGATACTGACTCAAATATAGGCATCGGTGACAATGGATCCAATCTATTCAATTAAGTTCAAGATTCAGGATTCAAGATTCAAGCCCTTTATTGTCATTGTGTAGTACAACGAAATTAGATTGTGACAATCCCATCCCATAGGTGCTAATGAAAAGATAATACAATAAAAAAAGAGATAGTGCAATATAAATATAAAAAATATAAAAGATAATACAATATAAAATATAAAAATTCCGATACTGACTCAAATAACTATTGTATCGGTGACAATGGGTCCAATCTATTCAATTCAGTTCTATGTTTATATACATTATATACTGCAATTTTAATTCCTGTTTAAGTTTTGACCAATTTGTAGCTGCATTAAAATGGTTTACACTTGAATTGTAATTCTTGTTAATTTTTAAGATTTTTTTTTTTTTTTACCAAGTTGCTGGTGTGCAATTTATTATTTTAAGATAAGATAAAATAAGATAAGATGAACCTTTATTAATCCCCGGGGGGAAATTCAGGTGTCAAGGCAGCAAAGCAAAAACAGCAGACAGAGTGAAAGGTGTACAAATAAAATAAATAAATAATAATAAATAACAATTATTAAATATATATTTATGTATTTATTTGTCACATTTTGTTTTACAAAGTTAAGAAAGCAATGTTTAAGTCAGGCCTGATGTTGCCTTACACATAAAATAATGTCACTTCCACACAGTGAGGTATCCAGCTTATTAATTATACACTGGTATCAGACCGGTACTCGGTATTGATCGATACCCAAAACCCAGGTATCGCAGCGATATCGGGACTGATAAAGTCGGACCGGTGCATAATAGCAAGTTTATTTAAGTTTAAGTTTTTTTTAATTTATTCTTCTCAGTATCTTTAATTCTTTTTTAGTTCAATTTTGTGTAACATACTTCTCTCTGCTGGCATAGTATTATGTAACATTGTGCATTTTCCTAATTAAACGCTGAAAGCAAACTGCGTACAGCACACATTATGGCTGAAAGAGCGTGATATCTGCATGTGAAGAGCAGATTAGTTGTTGTTCCCAGTTGTCCAATTAGTGGATGAAATTATTGTATAACCAAAACTATGCAAGTCATATAGTTTCCAGGTAATTGTGTTGGAGAACTAGAGCAGATTAAGTAGCAAATAAAGTGTGACTGTGAAATGCTGTGGGCAATACTGAAAAAATAATCAACATCAGCCACAGGTTAACAAACACAATTTTTCATCCTATACAACTATATGCAGCGGAAATAATAAGTACATTAAAAAAGTTTTAACAAAAAGGGAAGATTTTTGACTCCAGTTTGTTTACAGTTGTGCAAACCCACTGCTCCCAATTAACTTTCATGAACTGAAAACGCACTGTGAAGGGTTAAAGTTGTAAGACGAAAACACGGAAAACTCCCACACCGGACAACGCTGTGGTAGCGACCTGTCAATCACAAGGTAGCCACTCCGAAAGTATACCCTGCTTAATGGTCTACTTGACTCTAAATGGGACCATAATTTCCTAAATGAACATCATGCTGTATTGAAGAAGACTTGAAACTAGCGATTGAAACCATAAACTCATGTTTACAATGTTTACTGAGGTAATAAATCAAGTGAGAAGTAGGCTCATTTTCTCATAGACTTCTATACAATCAGACTTCTTTTTGCAACCAGAGCAGTCGCCCCCTGCTGGTTATTAGAAAGAATGCAAGTTTAAGGCACTTGAGCATTGGCTTAATGTTTCAGACTCAGAGGTTACTGCCTGGATCAGCAGATTTTTGGATTTTTGGAGCTAGTGCTGCTATCTACTTTCATTAGAAAAGAGTTGGCAACACTGAGCTCGTTTTTTTGGTGGAACATTTTTTTAAAATCAAGATTACTCTTGCTAGTTTCTCAAGATTGCCAACCCTGCCTTTAAAGATTCTTTTATTTTCAAATCAAATTATGTTTATTTGTCACATACACAGTACAATGTGTTGGTGCCTAGCTCCAGAAAGCAACTAACAAATAGTAAAAAAAAAAAAAAGAACAAAATACTTTAGAATAAAATAACCAAATTAAATATTTTACAAAAGAAACAATAAGACAATATGCCAGTTTATTTCAGAGAAATTAAACAGAGAAGCAATAAAAACAGAATGAGTTCCAGTATTGAAACAACAACCGGTACATATAACATATGTGTTACACACATGTACAGGTGGATGGATTATATTCATGAGTTATAAATTATATGTAGTGAGTTATGGATGTGAACATCAGTGGTTCAAGACCCGGATCGCCTGAGGAATGAAACTCCTCCTCATCGCCTCTGTTTAAGCCTTGAGGCAGCAGTGCACCTCTCTGACCGCAACAGAGAGACGAGCCTGTCGTCAGGGTGATGGAGCTCTTTTATTATCCTCTTTTTTCATTTTGACATGCAACTTGTTACAGCGTGCTGTTCTGCCTTTACATTATATATCCAGGCCTATATATGCATGCATAAATAACCTATCATTCTTATCATCACTGAATAACAATGTGGTGATCCATTCACACTTCCTCTTCTAAATAAAGAAAATGCATGGATTCACGAGTTCACCACAACGTATCGGAACTCATTGCTACTGACTGTGAGTACATCACCATCTGGACAGCTATTGTAGTATACACTGTACTCAGGTCAGATGTTATACCACTAAAGAGAGTACGTGAATTAAAGCTGCACTAGGCAACTTCTCACACTGGCGGCTCCAGATGGCAGCGAGGGGTAACCGACTGAGCAGGAAACCCCTGATACCAGACATTTTGGGTGGCAAACAGAGTTCATGTCTAAAGGCCTTTACGCCCCTTTTTTCTCGTGACATTTATTCACAGTCAACATATTTTCCGTTGAATACTTTCACACAGAACGTGAATATTATGCAGCAAAAAGTGATATAATTTGTTTCCAGAATAAGGTTGATTTTTCTGCGCTTCCCCACTGTGAATAAAGGCATCCACTTATCATGTTGTGTGGAACGGACATATTCAAAACGTACACAATAGTGTACAACAATGTGGAGGCTCTGTAGTCCGAACCAAGATGGCAAACTTAATTATATATTTCAACCTTGACAAAGGCATACCAGATCCACTCCTTCCGTTCTTACCTTTCACAATCGGCCACCGTAGCTCTCCAACTCGTTTGGCACACTGAAGAGGCTTCAGTTGGTTGCAATCTCCTCACCTCACTCTTAGATACCGCCGGATCCTACACACTAGACCTTTAAGGCCTACGTTTCTACAAAAAAAAAATAACTTAGTGAAGCTTTAACTTCTTTTCTTCTCTACTTTTACTGGTATTTAGACCTCAGTAGATATGAAAGAAAAATATGTAGCAATGTAGCAGCCACCCAAACTTCAAATAGTCCGTATTATGTGTTGTACAACAACAGGAACACAGCGGTCCTTTCCATCCGCAGTGTTTTGATATTCTTCATGCCTCGCCAGATGAAAAACAAATCCAGCCTCCAGGCATGAAAGTCAGCGTGATTATTAGGCCTTGTGTTTGTGCGTGTTTCATTCTCTAGAAATACATAGAAATAAATTTGCCAGGCCCTGTATCAAAAGATTCTCATTCTTTCATATTTGCTCCCACATGTTTTTTCAATGAATAATGATTACACTCTCACGTGATTTGAGATGACAGACGTGTGTGTGCCGGACTTTGGATCTATTTTTGGACTTCATTTATTCGGTGTTGTTTTTTTCTCTCCATCAGCCATCACTCTCCTTGTGTTGACACAGACATAAGGCGAACATAATTAATGTTAAGAGGAGGGGAATTACTTCTCCGTACAAGGGACGAGACAGCCCGCGCTCTCTGACAGGCAAATTATTTCAGTCAAATTGAAATGTTTTATCTGCCTCTGAAATGAGCCAGCTGAAAGAGAAAACCCTCGCTTAGTTGTCATCAATGCTGAGCAGGAAATTGAGTGAAAAGAAATCATAATTGGAGTCATTGGTTATACCTTGCTTTTCTATAATATGCCACGTGAACTCTGTAATCTCAAACCGATTAAAATCTATTTTTGGTTGTTTAAAGTAAGGATGTAAAGGCGTGTTCACCCAAATGATGGAGAAAGTTGTGATTTAGCTGGAATGAAAGTGCCAAACTTGTCACATCAATCTAGACTAAATCATGTTAGGAGAAATAGGGACAACAACATTTGGCTTTTGTGCACATGAATTCTGTCATGGTGTGCCAGAAATGCAGAAAATGCATGGAAAATTGCGGTTTACTTGCACCGCAACCATCTTCTGTTATTTTCAATCATCACTCCACTCAGAAGTCCATGTTGGAAAATCACTGTTTTTCTATGTACCATTTGCTTCAGGTACAGCGTGTGTACAGTATATCCCTGGCTTTAATAAGAAATATAACTTTATTTAAATTATTTAAACAAATTAGTCTGGAGCGCACAATTGAAACTCCAGGAAAACAGCAGGTAGAGCGGGAGAAAATCAAAAGCGTTGGCAAGAACATATTTTATAATTTATCAGATGTAGATCATTTTTATCATATATATCATTTATATCGTTTATAGAAGATTATCAGTGTGTTTTCTTGCCAAATTTGCTCGCGGCACGTAAAGAAAATAGACCAAACGCTGAAACTATCGCTGAAGATTGCAAGCTGGCCACGGAGCTCCACACCGCCGCACTTCCTGTGTGAATAGCCCAATTGGTTTTACACGGCAGCACTTCGTGGTGCTTCGCAGCGCCTCAGCGTCCAGTTTCAACCTGGCGTCAGTCTTGTTTTTGACTTGCAAATTATCCAAAAGATTTTGAACATGTTTCATAAGCCGCAGAAGTTAAACACATTGAATGCAGATGGAGTTAAAGCACAGAAGCTAATGTATCAGGATGTGGTTATCCCACTTATCCTGCTAATTTGTAAGCTTTTTCACAGCTCATTATAGACGAGCATGCTATCCGTCTGGAAACATTAGAATCACCAGACCTGCGATGAAAACAGAGATACTACGGGATGTGTGAATTGATTTTGAATAAAGACACTCAGGCTTCACGTAATTATTTTGATGAGAAAATCACACCTGAAGAAGCACACACGCCACGTGTAGCGCCACTTCAGGTGAGTGTTTATAATAATTATGATAAGTTTATGATAATTAAAAGAATTGACACACTTGTTTTGATCATCATCAGCGGTGGTACTTCTGGTGACAAAAACATATTGTGAGCAGGCGTTTTTGCAATATAGGCTCTATGTATTCACTCCACCACAATTCAATCAGGTCTTTGGATTCTACAAATATCATAAATCTCAGAAATAAGTCAGAATACATTGATATCTGGCTACTCAGAAATGAAGTAGTGCCTGAATATTATGAACGAGGACAAAAATAGATGCAGTTGGCACATTTGGTGAACCCATTATTAGCAGACGTATAACAAATCCAACAGACAAATTTGGTGATTAAAAATTTAAATCTCCATTTTTATCTCATGTGTCATGTATTGGCTGATAGGTACACCATGTGACGTCACAGTTAAGTCAAGTTGAGGTGAGACTGGACTCCTGCCAAAATGTACTGCAGCTGAACATAAGGGCAAAGCACATACACTAAGGGTTTGTCAAGTTCTGTTGAGCTAAATTTAGGTTTGATGTAAAACTGTCCCTGACGCACTGCCAGGTGGCCACTGCTGACACAAAACACCACACGATATAGCATACAGCAGAGAGTATAAAGCATATTGTACCTTCAAAGTACTGCCTAATATAAGTTTAGTCACACATTTCATACTTTTCAGTCTGTAACAGTCATTTTTCCCACCAGCGACAGGTCACACACTGTCAACATCATTCTGTTCCTCCATTCATGATGGAATGGAAATTGCTGTCTTATGTCCATTTGTCAGTGTGTGTGTTGATGGGTGTTTGTTTTTACGGTACAATAGAGTGACGTCACCATCGTGCTTTGTTGGCTTGAGACGGGTCTGACCTCCAGTCAGTGTCACCCAGCAATCTGAAAGTGTGTGTTTTCACAAATAAACCTATTAGAGGAAGTGACTGTTGTTTGTTTGTTCTGTACTATGGATGTATTAAGAGAACTGGATACAGCGCTGGAGGCGGGGCCCCGTTCATTCCTATGAAAGTTGCTCAGTGGCGCATGAAGCCAAAATGGCTTGACTACTTAGTGGAAAAGCACCCGGATCTTCCGGCGATCTTCCACATCCATTGGGCCCATTGAGCAGGTGCAGTAGCGTCCAATCGGTCACATGGCTCGGTCACACGGGGTCACGCTGCCGTCACGCTGCAGTCATGCTGTCGTCACGTTGTCGTCACGCTGTCGTCACGCTGTCGTGAGGACCTAATGATTTAAATAAGGGCTATTCATGTGTTTGTACTGTGAAGTTGATTCACCTCAAACTATCCGCTGAGTTACAGACGTCTCTTTCCCAATGTAAGTCTATGGGGAAAAGTCTTTTTGGGCCCAATGGCATCACATGACGGACACGGAAGTTGCAGTACTGCCGTTTGGCCACTTCGAAAATTGGCTTCAACGACCGGCGCTCTTTCTGGAGGCTTGTTCTATACTCGTTGAATGTAACCAGAAAGACCTTGGTACTGTAGTTCAGAGTAATATTCACAGCTATCTTTCTGCTTGATCAACGATAACAATAAAATTGTGCCCAACAGAGCTGATTCTTGTACTTCTATCTGTTTAGTCACTCTGCAGTTTTATATCGCTTCTTCTCACCTGAGAACTACATGCTCCATCAGGTCACCCTCAGACAAAATGTGATTTATTTTCATTTAGCACACGGTGTTAACTACCACGCTAAGACCTAATCTGCTGTTTGGAGGACAAGTCATTAACAGTGACCCAACAAAACACAGAGCTGTGGAGGAAAGTGACAAAAAATTAATAGAGCAAACAAATGATGTCAAATGATCTAGCGTGACAGACATGTTGTACCAGTTTACACTCCAACAAACACGTTTCCCTTTCAGCCTCTGCTGCTCCTTGGGTCTAGGAATACACCAGCTTTTTGGTAGATGCTCGCTGTGAGATTATCACTATTGTTACTGGATATATTATTGTTAAAGACTGGTCACAATTTTGCATATTTGTACTTTTCCTACAATGTATACCTGATCTCAGTTTGCCCCAGTTTGTGCCTCTCATGTGAGTCACAGAACAAAGCATCCGTACCTGGTAATCTTTAAAGAAAACAGAATCTACTACAGCCATGCTAGCTAAATGCTAAAATCAAGCATGCTATCATGCTCGTAATGATAATGCATTTCGATGTTGTTGATTAGCAGGTAATTATGTTTACCATGTTCACCATGTTAGTTTAGCATGCATGCTAACATGTTCTAATAAGCACTAAACAGAAAGTACAGTTGAGGCTGAGGCAAAATGTCAACCTCATGGTGGACCGACCGACACTGGCATCCATAGAGCCATGAACAGAATATATTTCATCCAGATGGTTACAAGATTTTTACTGATTGAGGTAAGAAATATCCATTGTATTAGGAAAAATTGTAAAACCTAGAGTGGAGGTTTTACTATAAGCCCTTTGGGGTTTCATACGTCTCCTGCACAATCTACCTTTTGGTCACCTAAAAATATCTTATTCAGCATTTCAATCAGGAGAGACTCTTACAAATTGAATGATGATTTATTACAAAGTGCACGACAGTCTTTGGCAATTTAGACCCGATGTGACATGATAAGGGGGAAGTGATGCCGTAGTAGGATTTAGGATTATTCCCCCGGGTCTAGACACTGGTGATGGTGGTAGTGAAGATTGATGCAGATCCGATGAATGAAGTGGAGCAGGATTGATCTGATTGGATGAATCTGGAGGTGATGGGGTGGTGGAGGGTCGCATCGGTTTGTGCTGATACTGACACTGAAGCAGCATAGAGGAGAACGTTTTTTAAACTTTTGACAGCAACAATGTGATTGGTTCAGGGAGATATGGCAAGCTGTGATTGGTCACTGAAAAGAGAGATGCCCCTAATCAGCTGACATAGTAATAGCCCATGAGAGAGAGACCCAGAATGAATGAGAATGAATGAGATTGCACCCCTAGTCTTCCTGACTGAATTTACGCATAAGCTTCATTTGGTTGTACTTAGCTCCACCCTCTCGTGTCATTCCTGGTTGCAAAAAAACAAGATGGCGAACTCGAGGCTTCAAAACGTCAGTCCACAAACCAATGGGTGATGTCTCGTTGACTATGTCCACTTCTTACATGAATAACTCTCTAGAGGCACCAACTCGGGCTAGAAATCTCCAGGTATATCTAGTGAACAGTACAAGCTGGATATAATCTCAAACATGTACTCAACACAAAGAGGTGATGGTGCTACCAGTCACCTAGACACCCAGCAGTAAGTGGATCTAGAGCTCACCTGGCCAAAGGTTGACATGTTCTTTCAGCGCTTTAATGACAGCCGGGACCTTTCGGTGGTATACTGTTTCTTTATCAGTGTCTGCTGTGAACTGACTCCACTTGGAGTTTGATTAAACAAACAGTCTTGGTTAACCGTGTTGTATTGGAGGATTAAACAGCATGCGTTGGCCTCGTTCTCTCCTCTGGTAAATTATAGCCTGATTTACGTCTGTAGCCTGGTATCACAGACAGGATAAGGATCACGTAAGGCTAAAGTTGCAGAGAAACTGGAAGGTGTGGGCAGAGATGTGTCCCATTGAAGCAGGAATGTTTAATTACATGGAAACTAATTTGGAGAAAAAAACATTTTGCAGCTGTCTTAAAGGGACTGTTTGTAACTTTGTAAGCGTATAAATGTAGCGGGTCGGCACACATGCGGGCTCGCGTATGAGCGCTCGCGTGTGGCGGGAGCCTCGTCTCCTCTGCCTGCTCGCCTTCACTCAGACAGAGCGCACGTTCTCGTGTACTCGCTCCACCTCTAGACGTGAATGCGCGCTCACTCCACACTGCAGAAGAGTTAGTTTAGCTCTGAGAATATCTAGTGAATGTACAGTGGACGTTTGTGCAGAAATAACTGCTGCAGCTCCTCCAGAGAGAAATGTTACCGTCTCCCTCCTGCGCCCGCAGGGAGACACCGGGTGCCGGTGTCACGGTTCACGTTTCTCTCTGCGGAGGCTCGTCACTTCACAAGACACGGAAAACCTCTGTTGGTGCGCGCTGTGTCAGTGAATGCAAGCAGGCAGCGGAGGAGAGGCTCCGGTTGCCGGTGTCTCCCTGCGGGCGCAGGAGGGTGAGGCAGGAAAAG
>CAKAOH010020263.1:0-79997 GCA_916701665.1 Sebastiscus tertius | reverse complement strand
TAAAGTGCCGTTTTTTAAGAATGCATTATAGTTCGGTTAAAAAACGGCCTATGAGCGTAATTGAACAGGTTTTCTTTTGTATTAACAGTAAAGCACTGTTTTTAGCAATAACAGGTTAATACTGTTGAAATCCTGCTGTAAATTAACAGCAATTGTTTATAGTGTATAGATAGATAGATAGATAGATAGATAGTAACTGTATTGATCCTAGGGGAATTCAAGTTTCCAGCATCATAGTTCCATAGTGCAAAACATGTTAGTAAAAAGGCAGTAAAAAAGTTAGTAGTGCAAAGTACAAAGTACAAAAAAATATACCAGATATAAAAATACAAGGAGATGAAGAAAACTGTTAAAAGTGAATATAGTGCAGGGTAACAGCTGTGATACAGGACTATTAAAAAAGTGAATTTTCAATTTCAATATTTCTAGATTTGCAGTAATATGAACTGTGTGTCTGTCTGTGGTGACCATAGATGACCATTGATATAAAACAGATGAAACAGTTGTAAAACTGTTTTATATCTATAGTGGTGACATTCCTGGAAAAGGAATGTTGTATTACAGTTTTTCTCCATTGTATACACACAAACTATACGCACAAATCTGAAAACTTGAAGCTGTATACAATTGAGAAAAACTGTAATACAGCATTTTTTTCTGGGAATGTCACCACAGACACCAAGTTTGTAATACTACAAATCTATAAATATTGCAATACTTTCATCAGTGGGCCCCAGACTCAGTCATTATTGTGTTACCTTGTTCGGTGATGAATAATGACTTAACAGACATTTATTTAAATGAAAATCTTCGAGATTGACACTTTAAAGGTCCCATATTATAAAAAAAGGGGTAATTTTCACATATTTTTTATTTTAAAGCAGGCTTAAGTCCTATATAAATACTGTGAAAGTATCGAAACGCTCAATATACGGAGAAATGCACACAGCCCATATTCAGAAACTCTGCATTTGAAACAAGCTGTCAGGATTTCTGTCCATTTGTGATGTCACGAATAAACAATATTTAGACTCTTTACACAGATTTAAACGTAAACATTATACATGTATTCCAGTTTATTCCTGGTTGAAGTGTATGTGAATGACATCAGCTGACAGGAAGTACACATGGACCCAAGCTGTTGCCTAGCAACGCAATTCTGTTGCAATTGCGTCGAAATTGCGTCGAAATGCTCGAAAACGGAGTGTTTAAGATAGATGGTAAATACAGGCATATTCAGGCCGACAGTTTGAGGAAAATAAAGTTTTTTTTTAACATGACAGCATATAAACATGTTCTAGTAGACACACAAAATACAAGAATGATCCTGAAAATGAACACGATATGGGACCTTTAAGTCCCATCAGTTCTGCAGGTGAGGAATGGTGTCACAGGTGGCACTAGTAGCTGATTATAAGAAGTTGATAATGATTATGATGTGTGATATGGATGATCATACATGGATGATACATGATATGTATCCATAAAACAAGAGATGATTAATACATACTGTACATATGTCAGCACTAAACTCTCTTTTTGCTGCTTCTATCTATATGTCCTACTTGTCAGCATTGTTGTTTTGTATGTATAAATGCCACTATTGTTTCTACTGCTTTTAACAACTGTGCGTCCTTTTCCATCATTTAAACTGCATGTCCTGATTTTGTTTTTGTTGTGATGTATTTTAGGAGGACTTTTAAACTGCACGCCCTGTCCATGTATATTAGGATGCCTTCTGTAACACCTTGGCCAGGGACGACATTAAAAATGTGCCTTTTGGCTAATTCTGGCATTTTTTATACCATGTGTATTTATTAATTTACACTGTCCATTCTCAAATAAACTAGACTAATGTGGATTCTGAGAATGTACAATTACTTTTTGAATTCATAAAGACCAATCTGTAATTGAAATGTGGTAGGCTATTTACCTGAGAGTGTGGTTTTAGAACCTCTTGTTTACAGTAACATCTCTTGATCCCTTCTCTTTTCTTTTTTTTCTCTTAGTCAAGAAGGTGAAAGTGCTGAGGACGAATCAGTAACAATTTCCACGGATGAAGAGGACACAGACAAAAGACAGATACAAAACGGCTGGTTGAAGAGACTGCGATCTAACTGGCAAGGTGTTTTGATTTGGATTTTGGTGCTGCTTCTTTGTGGTGCGGTCGCTATCCACATTGTTAAGATACATCAACTGAAAAAACTGGCAGCGGAAACAGAGGTTATATTACAGACCACCACACTGCTGCGAATTCAAAACCATAGGCTGTTGCAACTTGTGAACGTCAGTTGTAAAGAAAACATCACTCGTCTAGAAGATAAGTATCGCGAACTGAAGCTGCTCCTAAACATAACACAACAAAACTTCACGCAGCTGGAAGCAGAAAATCAACACCAGCGTTCAATCCTGTTCTCCGACAAAATGGCCTTCGTCTGGAAATTCTGCAACGAGACCACACTGCAGTGTGCACACTGCGAGCCTGGCTGGGTCGTGCACGATTCACGTTGCTTCTTTTTGTCCCCAGAAAGAGAGATGTGGGAAAAAGCTCGCAGCAAGTGTATTGCAATGGGTGCTGACCTGGCAGTTGTTTTGAATGCCAAAGACCAAGAATTCCTTACCAACTTGACTTTTGACTTCCATCAGCAGCACCGTAATGTAAACTTCCATTCAGCGTGGATCGGGTTGCAGGACGTGGTGCAGGAAGGCAACTATCAGTGGGTCAATGGCGACCGCCTCCACAAAGATGTCATTTACTGGATGCCCCATGAGCCAAACAATGCCATACCCAACTGGGACAGAGACCGGGAAGGACAGGACTGTGTTGCCATTGTCCCGCCGAGGCGCTTTGGACAGGCAAATTGGTTATACACCTGGGATGACATTGTTTGTGTTGGCAGGAGGAACTTCCTGTGTGAGACTATGGCTTTCACTTAGTCCTGACTGACAGACCTGTGATGTAGCTGCATGTTGTTGGTTAAGATGTGGAAGATAAAGCAACATGTCACTCTCTCTCTCAAGCTGAATTCACTGGTGTTTACTTCAGAATTTATTTTTTACATGCTAATTTCTCGTGGTCATTCATAACTTTTCATTCCACCTGTTCCACTCCTGGAGGAGTCGAAGGTGGCATTATGCACATGTTTCCTGTAGAGTTCAACAGCCGATCAAAGTGCTCATTGCGATGTGTTGCACACAGAAGAGGAAGAGTTGATTTAATACCGTTTTTACATTCTGGTATCAATGTGACTAAAGACACATGGAGTCAAGGGCCTCTGGTAATACACAAATGCACACATGACTAACTGCAGGCAGGAGATTGTTCACTTTACTGTGACTCTTCTCCTCGGGGCTGACTTCACATGTTCCAACTGGAAAGCAACTCCAGTTCTGCACAGAATATGTGAGAGACATGCAATGAAAATTACATTAAGCAGGGCACACACTGCATGAGAATCAAGCCAGTTTTGGGCCCAATTCCCCCTTCGGACAATGGTCAGCAAATCCCCGACTTTTTGATGGTTCTAAAGATAATTTTTCTGGTGGTGTGAGGTATGTCAAGAGTGTTTTTTACATCCTCGATCTGCTCGGAAGTCCGTCCTGGCCGCACCGATTTCAAATCGTAAATGTTAAACATGTTCAATATTTCCGATCGAATATCGTGTTGTGTGTGTGTGAGGAACCCCGAGGACAGCCGATGGCGTAGTCACGTGAGAAAGAACGATAGCCAATTGGGAACTAAGCTAACTGAAGCGGCAGATCAACCACCACCGTCATGGCGCGGGAGCTAATGCATGAGCTAATGCAAAACGTGAAGCATAACGTAGTAGTAAGATGGACCTCAGAAATGGAGGACCAACTTGTTGATTTGTGGCAACAACACAAGTGTTTATTTAAAGGTACTAAACTTTTTAATCGTATAAATGTACCGGGTCGGGACACATGCGCGTTCGCATATGCGCGCTCGCGTGTGGCCGGAGCCTCTCCTCCTCTGCTTGCCTTCACTCAGACAGAGCACGCGTTCTCGCGTACTCGCTCCACCTCTAGACGTGAACGCGCACTCACTCCACACTGCAGAAGAGTTAGTTTAGCTCTGAGAATATCTAGTGAATGTACAGTGGACGTTTGTGCAGAAATAAATGCTGCAGCTCCTCCAGACCAACAGAGGTTATTCGTGTCTTGTGAAGTGACGGGGCTCTGCAGAGAGAAACGTTATCGTCTCGTTACCGACCGGGTGCCGGTGTCGTCCTGCTCACTCCGGCTGCAGGCTGAGACGACAACGTTTCTCGCTGCGGAGCCCCGCTGCCTCAGCCTGCACTGAGGCAGGAAAAGCCAGCAGTAGTATCAGCATTGATTCATGGAGAAACCTTCGTCTGATCAGCTAACATTATTGCCAAGCAGGTGAAATATAGAGTGATATTGTGGTTTTAGCTGACGTGTGTCGCCTCACTGTTTTGAGCAATGCTCGTTCATGTCTATTTAGAGCGAGGAAGTGCGAGCCCGACGCTGACTTTTGTTGACTTAACGGCCACAGGTGCGTTGTTAACAAGCAATTCTGAAAGTTATAAATAGTCCCTTTAACGTGTCTCCATGAGTTCATCCATTATTTTTCTTTTTTCTTTGTGAATTTTAAGTACAAAGTAGTGAAAAAACTAACATCACTAATTCTTCCTGCCCGTCGTCAGTCATGCTTGTTCACGTTTGATCACGAGAGATTTTGTGAGATTTTCTGTTATTTTTTTTGTCAGGACTCTTGTTGTTCATGAATGGAATTTGTTAGTATGTGGTGTGCTGTTTTGGCCAAATTGTTGCTTACCACACACTTTAGGAACAAAAGCGTTAAATTTTACATAACGTGTGTGTGTGTGTGGGGGGTCTCTCACATTTTCAAAATCTTTTAAGATTGAAAAATCTTTTAGTGTGGGCCAGCCTTTATTTGTTCTGCATGTTTAAGGTCTGTGTGGTTCAAGCAACAGTAGAAACTTCATGCAAATCTTACACAGCAACTTCAGAGCAGGAATCTTGGATCTAGTCTGCGGAGGCCCATAACCTTTTTTGTTTTATAGTCCAGGTTGTTATTTCAAATGCCCTGTCTAGTTGTGATTTTTAAAAGTAATATCTTATTGGCTAATAACTCCTATTTCCATGTTCATCATTAATAACGGAAAAGACATGTTTTGAAATGTTCTTTCATAAAGATCTTACTTCAGTGTCTTCACTTGAGCCCACACCTGGAAAAACAATCACTGTGGAAATTAAGTAATACTGTTTTTTAACTGCTTGGATTAATTAAGCCACAAGATGGCGCTATCAGTCTTTACAAGAGCTCATTCCCCTTCAGCATGTACCAAAATATGTTTCTTGATTGGTCAAATACTCCCTGGTTAGATTTATAAAAATCTTTAAAAATTGGTTTATGTGAGTGTTGCATTTCTCCATAATCTTGTATATAACATGTTCATGATGAAATATGGTAAATACATATTTGCTCAAACCCCTGATTTAAACTACAATGACATCCTGCATTTTGTTCGTTATTCTTGAAATAGATGTGTGTCTGAAAGAGCGGTGAAAATGACTTGTATTAAACGGCCTATAATAACTGCTGCAACACTTCTCCCTCCGTTTTCAGCATGCTGTCACTTTCAGATTTTGGTGAAGTGAAAGATGACTGTGTGCTGAAAGTATGCGGCCGACTGTTTTCGGGCTGTGGCCCTCGTCGTCCTCTGAGAGGATTGGAGGGTCTCGCCCACATTAATCACCCTCAGCGCAGCTTGTTAGGCTGAGATCAGGGAACCACTGGCAGCTGGTGGGGGAAGAAGCAGCTCTGCTGAGGACTGATACAAACACTGATAGGGTATCTAAAGAAAAACAACACTTAAAGCCTTTCTCTTCAGATAATTGTGTCAAATGTAATCACAGATCTCACATAACTTCCCACAATCCCAAGTGTTTGGGGCGTCAAAAAGAGGGCTTATCTGCATTTGTTACGAAGAGCATGAAATGAACATGCCTGGAATGTTATCTCTGCTCTTTCCTACACACTTTGAGCACAAGTTAAATATGATAATGCATCTTATCTGATTCAGTCAGTAAACAAACAGAAGCTGAAAGTGTCTCTCGCCAAACTAAAAATCAGATATAACGACCATCTATAAACTTGAAAGCTATCATAAGTGTGAAATTAAGTGATTTATTTCAACCCGAGTGAAGTGATTTTCCTGCTTCTATTACGTCCCTCTGGATTTTCTCTGAGTCACACGGACCTCGCCCAAAAACAACTCACCAAGAACAGCAATGACCTAGTGTGTGATGCCATTCTCTTAGACTTGTGAGGCCTGCTGATGGTCACATGTTGTCAAACCTGTGAGGTCACTGTTTGACCTCTGACCCCTCATTTGTGTTAAAGCAGCAGCTGGCAACCTGTGTGGTGTTACTGTATGAGCAGTTTTGGGAAGAACATAAAGTAGGTCAATTTTTTTGAGCGATTCTCCTTGAAAAGTAATGAAAACCAATACTGACAACTTGAGTTAGAGTTATTAACAGGATGCTAACGTTTGTCTATAGATAATCCAATATTCCTGTGCAGGCTAAAGGGCAAGAGAAGCAGTTCCTGCAGTACAGTGAATACTAATCTTGGAAAGATAGCTTTCAGATATTTTTTGCCCCATTTGTCTGGAGTAATTTACAGAATATACTGAAACTTGGCACACTGATGTTGATAGGGAAATTCAATTTAGTTAGAGGTTCTATTGATTTTAAGTGCGACTATTTTACATAATGTGCATGCATTATACCTACGCCATGGAAATTTCAGAAAGCATTTATTTATAATTTTTCATACTGTCATCTATCTGTATGTATATTTAAATCTATGCTATTTTATTACTACATTTTTATGTCATTACCATTATCATTCTTATTTACTTTTATTTATTTATTTTTAACAAGGTCTCACTTATAAATGAGATCTTGATCTCAATGTGACTTCCCGATTAAAGGTACAGTGTGTAAGATCTAGTGGTGTGGTTGCAGATTGCAACCAACTGAGTACCCCTCCACTCACTCCTCCCTTTCCAAGACTGAGGTAACGTGAGCCGCCGAGTGTAAAACCGTGGTAACGCTGTTTGCCCCGTTCAGAGGTCATCCATACCATAATAACACTGCTTTAGGAGCAACAGAAGTCAGACAGCGGCTGGCGGTACCACGGTTTTGCACTCTTTGGCTCACGTTACCGCAGTTTCACCAGCATGTCAGAGAACTACGGTGGCCTTCGGGTAACGTAAAAGCTCTCTCTCTAGAGCCAGTGTTTGGTTTGTCTGTTCTAGGCTACTGTAGAAACAACAACATGGCGGACTCCGGAAACATAAACTTTATTTTATTTGTAATATACATACAGGTACATACATGAAATTTGACCTCTGCATTTAACCCATCTTCAGGAGCAGTGGGCTGCTGTGAAGCGCCCGGGGAGTAACTTTGGTTTAGGTGTGTCGCTCAAGGACACTTCGACATGCAGACAGTAGGAACCGCGGATCGAACCGCCAACCTTGCGGTTAAAGGACGACCACTCTACCCACTGCTGACCAAGAGGACCCGCTCCCTATGTAGATATGAAGCGCTCATTCTAAGGTAACGAAAACACAATGATTCTTAGTTTCAGGTGATTATACACTCATGAAAACATAGTTATGAATATTACATTACATTTCTGCAAATAGATCCCCCGAAATGTTACACACTGTTCCTTTAAATAAATGTATATAAACATAGTTTCTTCTGGTTCTGGCTCCTTTATGAAATGCAATCAATTCAGATGAGCTCAGTATTCCACTTAAACACAGCGCTTTAACATTTAAGCTATCAAAACACTAGGTGTTCAGTGCCAACGGGTCTTTTAATTCATTTCAGTCATTTTTAAATTTGAGATTTATTCAAACTTCCATATTAAAAGGGTCTGATTTGCTTTATTTTGGGTAATTATGTGGGCTAAGTACCTGTGTTCTCTGTCCATACAAATGAAACAGATCAAACAATTATTTCTACATAATGGTCACTGTGGATAACCATCTTACTTTACATTTACCATGTACAGTATTATAGTAACTGAAACCAGATCAAATATATAAAATACCATTACTCACATAAAACTCTTACAATTAGAGCTGAAACGATTTCTTAAATAATTCAGAAAACTAATCAGTAACTACAGCACAGTATTTTGATAACTGATTAATCAATGAAAACATTTTTTAAAGCAAGCATGCCAAAGTTTCACTGGGTGCAGCTTCTCAAGTATGATTATTTGTTAGTGTTTTCTTAATCTTATATTACAGTAGACTGAATATATTTGGGTTTTGGACTCAGGTCAGACAGATCAATCAATTTCAATAAGTCAACTTGAGTTTGTGACATACATTTGTCTCTATATTCAGACATTTTAGAAACAGAATTGAGAAAATAATTGTCTGATTAATTGATAATGAAAACAACCGTTAGTTGCAGCCATACAAACGATATCTCTTGTAATCCTGGATTAAACTCACTGAATAATGTCCACTAGTTTCCACTAATGGCCACTGTGTTCACCTGTAACTCATTTAATGACAATCTTAAAACATCACTGATAAAGTTACCAGTAAGAAATGCAAATGTTAATACACATGAGTTCCCACTTCCACCTTCTAGATAAGACACTTTAAGCTTTGAGGACAAACATCATTTGGCCAGCAGAAAGTAAAAGTCTGCTGCCGAAACTACAGTAGACACATTATGTTAATCTATGCAACCACATGTTGTGTGTGCATTTGTTGGTACATGTGTGTGCATTCCTTGAACCCAGGCAGTGACATGACATGACTCTGAAACAGGAAATGATAAACATTCAGTATAATCTTCAGGTCCTGTGGCTTTGGTTCAGATCCAGAGCATTAAAAAGCCTGAATTCCTTTATAGAATAAACTTGAGTGCTGATGAGCCTGAGGGCATTCACTTTCCACACACACACATTGCGCATATGACAAAGCATTCCCAGACCCCGAAGCGCCTTAATGGAACAATTAAAGTCATAAAAAGCGCCCAGAGTACGAGAGCATGAAATTGTTCCTCGTTTCAATGTTATCAGAGTCACACAGAGTTCAAATCTGCGAGAAAACAAAACAAGACTTGGCCACTGACTGGGCCGTGTTGCAGCAGTTCCTGGCATGCCAAAATCTACACGTATGTCCCTCCGGAGACACAAAAACAAAATGCACACAAACAAAAGAGAAGGACTTGTTTCTGTTTCCACAAGTCAGGAACCAGTGAGGGCATGCTGTGCAGAGGAGCAGGCCAAAAGTGTCTGTTAAATGAGTATACAGTAAGTTGCTGTTGGCCAGAGTCAGTGCAGAATAGATGAGTGTGTGTGTAACCCCCACAGTGATCGCCTCACTCCTCAGCAGTGCTCTACTTGAGCTTTTACCTCCCTGTGCTCTCAGGCCTCAGCCCTCTACCCCGGCTTAACATGATGGCTCGTCTCTGGAGCTCTGATGGGTGTGTTGGCTGTTGGCAGGTCTCGCTGAGCAGAAACACACACACACACACACATGCACAACACACTGTGTCCTCAAGCACAACATGCACTGGAGTTTCTTTACCTCCTCCAAATCTACATCTTTCCACTCTCTCTTTGTCATTGCCCCTTTGGAAACTAGGTCACTGTCAGTTCATGCCATTAGCTTCTGCTCCAAGTGCATGTTCAGTTAGCGGCAATGCTTATCTGCCACTTGGCTTAAGAACTTCCTTGAAAATGTTTGTTTTCATGCTCTGTGCCGGTGGATTGGACTCGAGTCTGCATTTGTGTGTGTGTGTGTGACATGGTGGTGATGATGAGGGGGTGGGGGATTCCAGGATTCTTGCACGAGGCAGCAGCAGGCAGATGTGGGAGACTTGAATCAAACTTTTCTGTTGGCCAACTTCAAACGGCAACTTTTCCTCCAGTGTTGGTCTCTTTTTTCACTCTCCATTCCTCTGCCGTTTCCTCATGCTTTGGCCAGCAGCGCTCACTTCTCCCTTTTGGATTTCAAGCCGAGGCTGAGATCAAAACTTGGACTGTGGCAAACACCAGGACAGATGATTCAGTGAATCTTTGTCATGCTGTTTATGGTTTTTCTAGAGAATTTGGGGCGTCTTTAGCAGCTCAGAAAACATACTCAATATTGTTATTCATCACCTTGTTACTGCATGACTTTTCCTACTTTTACGAGAATTTTGTGATTTTAAAGTGATGTCATGTTTCAGAAGCTACAAAAAATGCTCCATGTGTTCCACGTGCCCAATGGGTGCGGAAGATCGCCAGAAGATCCGGGTACTTTTCCAGTCGGAAGTCGAGCCATTTTGGCATCATGCACCACTGAGCAACTCTCATAGGAATGAACGGGGCCCCGCCTCCAACACTGTGTCCAGTTCTCTTAATACATCCATGGCTCGTTCAAGATGAGCCAGGCCTGCGCAGAACATGGATGTATAAAGAGAACTGGATTCAGCATTGTAGGCAGGCTCCCGTTCATTCTTATGAAAGTTGCTCAGTGGCGCGTCACTTTCCAAATATAAGTCTATGGGAAAAAGCCTTTTTGGGCCCAATGGCATCACGTGACGGACACGGAAGTTGTAGTATCGCCGTTTGGCCACTACAGAAATTTGCACTTGGTGCACTTCCTGGGGGCTCGGTACAGAATTGATCACGATCGATGCACAATGCATGCCGGTTAGATTTGTGTACGACTTGATCCCGACTTGCTCTGTCATGCACACATGGGCAACGATAACCTCATGAGATCGAGGCGGCCGCAGCTTTTGGAGCAAGGCACCGCAGTTGCTCTCCACCAACTGCAAGACCCAGGGCATGATGGGAAAGACCTGTCAGACTGTCACCTGATCAAAGAGCTGATTGGCTCTTAGTTTTGACAACAAATGCCAGATGTCGTAGAAAGTCCAAACTTTCTGTGTAATTGTGATATTTAACGCTAGATTGTAGGATATTAGTCTCATGTTGAGCAATGAAGGTTTCATCTGTTAACAAACACATCTTGTGTGGTTGATAATAATAATATTAATGAAGGTTATTTATACTCACTGGCCACTTTATTAGGTACAAGGTGTACCTAATAAAGTGTCCGGTGAGTGTATGTAGCACTTATCAAAACGAGTGCTCATTACAAAGTGCTTTACAAGGCGGACATAAAAATAATAAAGGATAGAATCCAATGCCAGATACACGCACGTTTCCACATATATTTACAAACAAATATGAATAAATCCAAATGTGGTCTGCGAACTACAAGTCGGATTGGATCAAACAGGATGTCACTATTTCTGTGACTTCCTGTAAATTCTTTGAAGGCCGCTGGAAACGGAAGGAAAGTGTCTGACTTGAACGCAGCTTTTTGTCACCGCCCCCTGCTGCTGCTGCTGCCTGATCTCGTCTACTTTCCAGGCGATGTGCAGTTCATCTCAAACGAGCCTACCGTCTGGACCGCCCTGATCAGTTTCACCTGTCCTTAATTCATTCTGCACTCACCTCACCTGTTCTCACTTCCCCAGTTAGTCAGTCACTATTTATACCACCTCAGTTCCTTTGTTCTCTGTGGGTTCACCTTTCGTCATGTATGGAGTTTTGTTTGCCTGTTACCTGTCTACATCTTGGACTCTCAGTTTGTAAGCCTCTTTGTTAATCAAATATCTTCATTGAATCTGATTTATTTGCCACGTAACTTTCACATGCAAGTTACGCCACTTCCGTTGTTATATTAAGCCAAACCACGATCTTTTCCTAATCCTTACTAAGTAGTTTTGTTACCTAAACCTAACCAAGTTGTTTCCTGTGAAGACTGTATGCATGTTACGAGCGGACACGGGAAAACGGAAAAACGAACGTAAGACGAGGAATAACTGTTTCGTAATATATCATACGAACTGTGTGACCACGTTGTGTGAACACATTATTATTATGCTGATGTTAGCATTTAGCTCAAAGCAACGCTTGTGCAATCTCACAGAGCCGCTAGCATTGCTGTAGAACCTTGTTTCTACACATACAGTAGTGGGGTGACGTCTATGGGAGCCCAAACAATGAGGAAGCAAAGCCAATGTCAACCAAAATCAAGGGTTAAGTTCTGTGTTATCTTTTCCATCACTGCCATCTTTTCATCTTTCTCTGCTATCCTCCTCACCTCCTCTGTTCTCCCTTTTGTAAAATAAAGTGCTGAATTGATGCCCTATATCATAAAGGAATCCCATTAATACTGGACTAGTGTGTATATTAGTATATGTCTCTATGTGTCTATTTGCATGGAGTGTGTTTATGGGTCTCTACATCTGTGCTGAGTGTCTCTTACAGATGGTGGCGGCGAACCCCAGGCGGGAAAACTCAACAGGGAATGTTTTCCATCCCTAAGATGGTCAGATTTGTGTGGGGGGACACTGACTCTGCATAAATCACATGTGTGGAGGGGAGATAAGTGGGCGGCTAGACCAGCCTGGATGGATGGCTCAAGCCAAAAATACTATCTACTGTGCCCCACAGGGGACAGACCCTGAATAAATCTGGGTCTATTCAAACACGGTGTGTGGACAAAATAACACGAACACCTTATAATATATTACAATTCAACATCACACCCACTGAAAATATATTATGAACTGCAAAACTAAGGTAGTATTTATTGCAGGGCAAGTGTATTTCAACGAGGCATTACCTCACGAGTAGCTTCATTAAAGCAGCAGTTCAACATTTAGGGAGATACTCTTATTTATATTATTTATATAGAGTTAGATAAGAAAATTGATGCCACTCTCATATCTCTCTGTTAAATGTGAAGCTACAGCCAAGAGATGGTTAATTTAGCTTAGCGTTAAAACTGGGAGGACGGGGAAACAGCTGGCCTCGCTTGGTTAAGCCTGTCAGCACCTCTACAGCCAAGTTTATAACTGCATTAAGGGGTTTTATTATACGGCTATGTTGAATACTCAATTCTGATTGGTCAATCATGGCGTTATACGGTCTGTTATTTCTTTATAGCAGACCGTTGCTACGGGCGCAGTTCTGATGATGGACTCTGGCGGAACGTTTTTATGTGTCAAATTATGGATTTCTTAAAGGGACTGTTTGTAACTTCTTACACATATAAATCACCAGGGTCGGTGTCCCATGCACGCTTGCATGGAACGTGTGGCTACGCTGTTCAGACAAGACTCCGACACAAACTACACGGAAGCACCAAAACCTCAAAGTTGTATCTAGTGAAGCCCGTTTGTTAAACAGTGTTGGCCGCGGTCGGAGGACGCGGGGGAGACCGTAGCTTTGGTCTCCAGGGTCGGAGTCTCTGCTGTACTCTGTTCCTCTGCTCCTCTGCCTGCCTGCCTTCACTCACGCACCGCGCTCGTTCTCGCTCAGCTCGCTCCACCTCACGTTCTCACTACACACTGCAGAAGAGGTAGTAGCTCTGAGAATATCTAGTGAATGTACAGTGGACGTTTGTGCAGAAATAAATGCTGCAGCTCCTCCAGACCAACTGAGGTTTCCCGTGTCTTGTGAAGTGACGGGGCTCTGCAGCGAGAAACGTTATCGTCTCCGACCGCGTGCCAGTGTCTCGGTCGGGAGGCCGAGGCAGAAAAAGCCAACACTAGGATCAGCATTGAATCATGGAGAGACCTTCGTCTGGTCAGCTAACATTACTGCCAAGCAGCTGAAATATAGAGTGATATTGTGGTTTTAGCCGACGTATGTCGCCTCACTGTGTTGAGCGATGCTCGTTCATGTATATTTAGAGCGAGCACAAGCGCGAGCTCGACGCTGACTTTCGTTGACTTAACGGCCACAGGTGTCGCTGTTAACAAGCAATTCTGATTCTTAACAGTCCCTTTAAGTAAGTAGCCGTGTAATAAGCGGGATAATGTACACCTAGTGGGTGATTGTTGTGAAAGAATTCCCTTCAGGGCGATGAGAGTGCAGCATCGCCCTGTCGGGGTTTCTTTCACAACAATGACCGGCTTACTGTACGTTATCCCTTACATGTTGTAGTGAGGGCAGCTACATGCATAGGCTGCAAAGCTATGTCCTCATATCTGATGTGCACCTCCTTAAAAATACAAGTATGTTTGTGCTACAGTGGTTATGGAGATACCACATGGAGATTGCAAGAACTGTAATTGGTTAGCTTGGGCTACTTGTAGTTTGTCATACAAGTAAGGCTTTTTTTTAAAATCATTTCACCTTTATTGCATAGCGGACAGTGGAGATGCAAGCAAACAGGGGCAGAGAGAGGGGTATGACATGCAACGAAGGTCCCCAGCCTGAATTGAACTGGAGAAATTGTCATTATGCACCTTAAGCATCATCAGGATAGCCTGATTGTAGATAGTGAACACATGGCTGTGGCTCAGAAGTAGAGCGGGTCGCCCACCAATCGGAAGGTTGGCGGTTTGCTCCTCCAGTGGAGCAAGATTAACTTTTAATTAATTTTCACAATTGAATTCACTTTAAGTGAGCCCAATGTGAGTAAGAGTCACAAGAGTGACTATTCTGATTAGGTTTCATCTCTTCTTCTGGTCTTAATCATATCCAACAACCAAAATATTTTCAGATGGAGGTCACTGAAGCAAAACCTTATCAAATGGTGGTCTGTGACCTAATGCGTATCATTTTAGGGGTCCTCGACACAAAAAAGGTTGACAACCACTGCTGTAAGTCACAGCCCACTGTGGCTCTATATTACAAAGTAAATGAAAGACTGTAAACACAACTATCTAGACATCTAGAGGTGAAAAACCATAAGTCAAACATTGCAGGTATCTATGGCAGGACTCCCATTATGTCGACCAGCTAAATCCAGTTTAAAGCTAACTGAGTCACACGTTTATCTTTGTTTAATCCACATTCTTGTCATCACAGTGTGGTTGACTGGAAAAAGTCAAACTCACATACACAATATAACATGTTAATTAATGAGCTTCAGAGGTGCAGTTAGGCAGATTTTGTTACCTTTGTTTACCCGTTTCCAGTCTTTGAGCTAAGCTAAGTTTTATATTTAACATACAGACATGAGAGTGATATCGATCTTCATATCTAATTCTCGGAAAGAACACAGATAAGCATATTCCCCAAATCGTAAACCTGTTCCTTTAAATTCACTTCTATTGGGTGCGTATGAATCTCCCTGCACACCCAAACTTTATGTGGATACACTCCCGGGTGTTTATACCAGCAGATTCAAGAGTGTTTATTGCTAACATTGAGAATCACTACTTCTCTCCATCCATGGGGGGTGTTCTAATGAAATGTCCTATTTTCTCCATCAGGAGTGACGCCAGAGGCCGAAAAACATCCAGGGTGAGTACACCGGCTATTAAACTCTGCTCCCCAGGACACTCAGAGATGACTCATACTGTCAACCTCTGAGTCCCTCTACTCCTCCTCCTCCTCATAATTGTTGTTTAAAAGAGGGCAGAGGCATCCTCACCATGAAAGCCACCAATTACAACTTTTTATGACCCGAAAAATTCTATTCTGTTCTTCTGGGGAAACAATATTTAAGGGAAATGAGTTCATGCAGTGCCTACACAGGACACACAAGGAAAATGATCCATTTGGAGGCGAAAAGGGATTCCTCCGAGTTATTTTGTGGTTATGTTTGATTTTGCGCTGCAGCAGTGCACTGTACTGTATATGTGTAGTGTGTGTGTGTTAGTGAAGGAGACCATATGTGATAATAGACGGCCAAGCCCAAACAGTTGATAGAATTCTTTCATTACATTATTCTCATGACAAAAAGCAACGGAGGCCAAACTCCAAATCACAAGTAACCCCATTACACACATACAGTATACATAGAGAGTGTGTGTGTGTGTGTGTGTGTGTGTGTGTGAGAGAGAGAGAGAGAGAGAGAGAGAGAAGAGGAGGAGGGGGAGACGGGGAGACTCATTTCTGCTGCAGCTCATTTTCTTGAAATATTTCACATGAATATTGGCAGCAGTTGTGCTGCAGAAGACAAAAGGAAATGAACCGTGGCTGCTGGAGCCAAAGACAACACACAGTGTGAGAAAGTCTCGCTACAGTTACCACTCGCTGCATAGTGAGACACAATCTCAATCTAAACTATTAAAAAACTGCCTTGGGATATATGAAACACGTGAAAATGAGTTGGTGAAAGAGTATTTGTGACGTAGCCGGAGAAAAATGAGCTTCCGTCGCGGTGAACATTAAAGCAAGAAACAAGTGAATTATAGAACAAGACTGGTGTTATTATTAGATGTTAATAACTTGGTTTCCTGGTGTTTGGTATTGAAATACTCCTCAGACTACACTCCTGAAAATGTTTATCCAACCTCTGTTTCAGTCTTGCTGCTATTTCAGGCTTTTTAGTACAGCCATTTCAGGCCAGAGGAGTAAACATTCCCCAAAATGAAACCCACACTCAGTTACGAACAGTAAGGGGATTAACTGAGAAAAGGATGGGGTGAGACGCAGAGGTGGGTGGGGGGAAGAAGAAGGAGGGTGGGACGGGGTGGGGGAGGTGGTGTCTTACTGTAAGTGACACCTACTCTGTGTTGAGGAAGAGCAGAGGGTAACCCTGCTCTGCCGGGCATCACTTTTCTCCCACACTACGTCTTGTTGACGAGAACCATGACTCGAAGCTTCACGAGAAACAATCCTGCAGTACGCTGAGCTCTGACGTCACTCTGACAGTGTGCTTGTGTGCTTGTGTGTGTGTGTGTGTGTGTGTGTGTGTGTGTGTGTGTGTGTGTGTGTGTGTGTGTGTGTGTGTTGCATTTGAGTATACATAATATGCTTGTCTGGTAGTTTCTCTCTACATTGTCAGAGTGTTATACATCAAATGATTTGCTCATTATTACTAAGGCATTAAAGGGCACTTTACCAATTTTACACACGATGGTCAGCTTACTATTACCGGGAGTGCTACTCATCAAATTACTCTAGAGCAGTCGGGACCCACAGGGGGGTTGCAGGAGATTTTATTATGGTCGCCAAATAAATTTGCCGAATTTCTTTAGTCGATTAGTTAGTTTCTTTAATTTGTCCTTTATGTAAGATTTACACTGATCAGCTATAACATTAAGACCACTGACAGGTGAAGTGAATAACATTGACTATCTCGTTACAATGGCACCTGGCAGTGGGTGGGATATATTAGGCAGCAAGTGAACATTTTGAACTTTGAACTTTGAACTTTGTGTTGGAAGCAGAAAAAATGGGCAAGCATAAGGATGTGAGCGACTTTCACAAGGGCCAAATAGTGATGGCTAGACGACTGGGTCAGAGCATCTCCAGAACTGCAGCTCTTGTGGGATGTTCCCGGTCTGCAGTGGTCAGGACCTACCAAAAGTGGTCCAAGGAAGGAAAACCGGTGAACCGGCGACAGGGTCATGGACGGCCAAGGCTCATTGATGCACGTGGGGAGTGAAGGCTGACCCGTGTTGTCCTATCCAATAGAAGAGCTACTGCAGCTCAAATTGCTGAAAAAGTTAATGCTGGTTCTGATAGAAAGGAGTCAGAACACACAGTGCATTGTGTATGGGGCTGCGTAGCCGCAGACCGGTCAGGGTGCCCATGCTGTCCTAATGTTATGGCTGATCGGTGTATATCTGTAGTACACCGTTGAGCCACGTGACGGAGCCTAAATGTTCGTATTGTTCTGATAATTGTAGCCCACTTATAACATTGAATCTAATAAGTAAGGGATAATGTACAGCGAGCCGGTCATTGTTGTGAAAGAATCCCCGACATGGCGATGCTGTGCGATCTCTCATCGCCCTGAAGGGGATTCTTTCACAACAATGACCGGTTAGCTTTACATTATCCCGCTTATTACACAGCTACTTACTTGAGAAATCAATAATTTGATGCAAAAAACCATCCGCCAGAATCCGACATCAGAGCTGCGCCCATAGCAACGGTCTGTAATACAGAAATTACAGACCGCAGAACGCCGTGATTGACCAATCAGAATCATGTATTCAACACAGCCGTGTAATAAGAAAGGCTAACGCACATTCGGTTTGTTTTTTACTGATTTATTATTAACTTTTCCTAAATGTATTTATTTGGTCTCATTTACGAATGTGTATATGTTTTCAATAACACGTGCATAAAATGAAATTGTGATTTATCGAAGGTATATCTCTTAGAAATGGCTGGTTTGCCTATTCAAGATAATATAATGTGAAAGGCAGTAAAGATGGTCAGGAACGTTAATTTACGCACAAATTCCTGTTCTTACGATTTATAGATAAAGCTTATTGTGAATTGGGTAGTGATGGTGAGTCATTTTTAAAAAGTGGGCCCATAGAAAAAAGTTTGGGAAACACTGATATAGGGTGTCGATCTTCTCATCTAACTCTCGGTAAGAAATCAAATAAGCGTATTTCCCAAAAATGTGAAACTATTCCTTTAAGTACAGTGCTTGGGTGAATGTAGTTACTATCCACAGCTGACTGAAGGACAGGCTGCAATAGAAGCACGTCGATGCCCCACCTCAAGAGTGACAAAGCCAGTGAGCTGTCTCTGACTCTGACTGGAGAGTCTGTCTTACTGTCAAAACAATCTAATCAACAATGGCCGCTTCTGCCCCTCTGCCTCTCCCCCAGACTCTCTCATTCCTCGACTCGAGACCTTTGATCCTGTCCTCTGGACCTTTGTCTCTCCTGCCAACTCATTCTACATACCATTTACAGTAATTGATGTTCTTATCTTACAACAAGTCCAATATTAAGATAAGTTTCAGTTCTCATTTACATTCTTATATCAACAAAAACTTACTTAGCAGTACTTCCATTAGTATATTACTTCTATTATTATGGCGCACAGGGATGTGGGTCCAAGAGTCCCAAATATTATTTCAGTGATGAGATGATGTAAGAGAGCAAACAGTGGGAATGGATTATTTCAGAGAAGTCTCAGTCAGTGGACTCTGAGTAATAGAGTTCCTGTATTGCAATGTATTGCATTGTAATAGTACATAATGGAAAAGACTGTTCTTGATGACCAGCTGCTGATGTATAATGATGGAAGGTTGAGGAAATCGCCTGTGACAGATCAATACATCCAAATAAATAAATCCACAGCGTAGGTTTGACATGAATCTGATTGAGCTTCTTGGTGATATCAATTCATGAATAACAGATGATGGCAGTGGTGGAAAGTCAGGTCAAGTACATTTTTTTTGTTATTTCTAGCCCAATATCACAAATTTGCCTCAAGGGGCTTTACAATCTGTACAGCATACGACACCCTCTGTCCTTTGACCCTCGATTCGGGTAAGGCAAAATTCCCAAACTAATACATTTGCTCAATTTGAGCTTAATTTAAATTTTAATTTTTTGAGGTACTTGTACTTTACTTGAGTATATCAATGTTCTGCTACTTCATACTTCTACTCCACTACAATTCAGAGGCAAGTATTGTACTTTTTACTTTTACAAAAAAACTACAATATTTGATCACTTTAGTTACTAGTTACTTTGCAGATTCTGATTAACAACACAAAATATAATCAAAAGCAGTATATAAAGTAATTAAAATGAGTCCCGCCTTAACCAGCTGCAACAATAAAATTATGCACACATTAATGCATCAATAGTCTGACTCACCGCATGTAGACTGTGGTTATAAGTCTGCCATTGGCCGCCTATTTCAGCCGGCACTCTCCTTCCCTTCCGCTATCTGGCTATCTATTTTGCAAGGGCACCATTGCTGCATGCTGGGCTTCTCGCCGCCCAAGACGATTGTGATTGGTTTAGAAATACACACAAGCCAGAGTATTTTTTCCCCCTGTACCAGAATGATAATGTGTGGGGCCAGACCTTTCTTTAACACTGACACAGCGCTGTAGAGGTTTGACTATGCCAGACTAGTGCATCAATAATTATAATTCAACTCTATAATATACATTGTTCAGAAATGAGCCATTCTGCATAATGACTACTTTCATGCTAATACTTTTGTACTTTTACTTACTTAGGTAAAGATTTGAATGCATGAACTTTAACAGGTTAACATGTGACTTGTAAGTATTTCTACACTGTGGTATTGCTAGTTTTGCTATCAGGCTAACTTTGGTATTTTTCAACCTAGACCCTATTTTAGTTATTGTGTCTAAGTGACACTGAAATCTGAAGATCTGTATACTCTGGCTCAAATACGGGCGGCCAACAATTTAAAGACCTCATCTACATTGTCGAAGTCATCTAAATATTCAGCCATCACATTGAAAATCAATGAAGATAACACTAAGCTACGCTTTTCCGGCTGGAACTCACATTTCCACCATGGATGTATTCCACTATTCCACCGTTATCTTCCGACAACACGTCACCTCACCAGATTTCAGAACGAGACTTCTCCTTGAGCAAGACTCTTTCCATAATGTCAGACACTTATAATAACAATCAGAGCCTGTCATGGTAAAAACAAACACTTTTTGTGAATGACGGTGCCAGCTTGCCCCAATAGCACCATATTGCGGCCTGTGAGCAGCTGCCGTCTACAGTGTTCTTCCTCAATACTGGACCACTTTCAGAAATTGTTGTCTCTATTTAGATACTAAAACATGGGAACAGAGGGTCCAGGATGAAAAATACCAAAGTTACCCTTAAAGTAAAAGTAGTGAAAGCATTAATAATCAGTGATTCAACTGATGACAAAGGTCAGGAGAGTCCTGTATTAATAACATGAGCATTCGGAGCTCATTAGTAAAGTACTGCATCATCAGGATATAAAAATCAAGAATATTTACATTCAGAAGTGAGGTCATTAATATGCAAAAAAGAAAGTAACAAATAAAATTGTACACTGTTTGTTTCCTCCATTATGCAGCTAGCAGAAAGATGAGTTGGGACTTGGTGAATGATGACCAGGAAAGCTGCAGGGCAAGAGCCAGAAAAAGAAGTCTGGACCATGACGTGGAGGTATGGAAGCAGAAAGCATCAGCATTTCAAATCACACACAGAAGGTCATGGGCAGGCGGGGAAGGGAGTTTACAAAGGGAGTAAATTGAGAAACTTATGAAACTGAAGATGGGGCGGCGTCCAATATTTTGGTGGAGAGGTTGGGGGTTTACAGGGCGTGTTTGGGGAGGTTGTCTAAGAGAGAGCTGCAGGACATAATAGAAAAAAAATAAAGAAGCTTTTTAAGGATTAAAAAAAGTTGAATTGGATGGAGGTTATTAAGAGCAAATCTGCAGGATTGCAGTGCGGTTGCACTCTGGGTGCTGCCTGACAGTTGGTTGTCTTGAGGCAGACAAAGCCTCTTGGCAGTCGGCTCAGGAGTAAACGTGGTCTTGTCAGCAGTGATGGAGAGGCCTTGCAGAGGGCAGGACTTTCCAGGGGAAAAAAAGCAGCGCAGTATTGTTGAGACTAAGTTTGAGGTGGTGGGCAGACATCCAACTGGAGATGTCAGCGAGGCTAGTGGAGATGCGTGCCTCAACCTGAGTGTCAGAGGATGGAAAAGAAAAGTTGTGGAAGTTAATAATATATATACTATCCTGTGCACCAGATGAAATACTACATACGGCGAGACGCAGCTTAGGCATGTCACCGCCATTTTCTTTACAGAAGAGGTGAAGAAGGGTAGCGGCTCAGAGGCACAGAGATATGGGTCAACAAAAACAGAAAATCCAGTGTTTTATCTCAACCTTACACTTGCAAATTTCAGTGGTGATCATATTTCATATTGTTTTGATCAAAACTATAAAATCAAACATGCAACATCAACACCTAATCTATGAATAGGCACAGGTCGAGACTCTGTTTGGACATGTGTGAGAGGAGAATGTGGATAATAATGAGGAGAAGAAAGAAGGAGAAAAGCTGATAGTGGAAACTAATGTAGTGGGATATACAGTGTCAAGAGGTTTTAGAGTGATAGCATACTGGAGAGAGGAGCCAGGCGGACTCTATATTTGCTGGGTGTGGCTGCAGACATGAATCAGTGTGTGTGTGAAAACTATCACTGCACTGGACAAAATTCCTCAAAACATACAGTATGTACAGTGTAAATATGTATCGGACATAATTCAACACTAAATGGAGAGGAATGAAGCAGCTTTCACATTTTATTGACTGGGACAAAATTGGGATTTGACTGATTTCTGGGATTGGACAAGCTTAAAGGACCAGTGTGTGACATTTAGGAGGATCAATTGGCAGAAATTTAATAAATTATATTGTTGTGTTTTCGTTCGGAGTTAACCCCCGTCACTCCACTCAGCCACCGGGAAACAAGACACGGGAAACCTCTGTTGGTCTTGAGGAGCTGCCGCAATTATTTCTGCACAAACAGCAACTTCCACTATATATAATGCATTCACTTGATATTCTCAGAGCTAATCTAACTCTGTGTTCTGCTCCACTTGCTCACTTGTTTGATCGCAACATCACACACATTCGCTACTGCTCTCTCTCTCTTGCTTCACCACTCATGTCTCACGTACACGCACACTCTACACACTGGCTCTGCTATTCTCCAAATAACCAAATTCACGTCAGCCACTGTAGTTCTTCAACACGCTTGGCACACGGGAGAAGTTGCAATCTGCAACCTCGCCTCTAGATGCCGCCAGATGTAACACACTGGACCATTAATGCAAATTAGCTATCATCCCTCTCTGGCTACATTTTGGTACTTGTTTCAATGGTAAACAACCATTTCTCTCAGATTATGAAGACTTCCCTTTGCAGTTGTTTATTTTCCTCCAGCAAGATTCTTGCTTAGTCCTCATATTTGATTAGGAATTACTACCTTGTGCAGCTGCAGATCCAATGGGATTAATGTCTTTACTAATGCCTAAAATGTATACCTGCAGACTTGATGGTTTATTACAAAGTGAGAAACCCATAAGCATTTAGAAGACATACCTGTTACTTGTTTAGACAGGTGTTGCTGTATGCACCAGGCCTGCACTTTATGTATTTATTGTGTATTTTATTGTGGGTTTTATTGTGGGTTTTTTTCACTGTTTATTGTGTTTTTAACTTTGCATTGATTAAAGGTACAGTGTGTAGGATTTTGCGGCATCTAGTGGTGTGGCTGCAGATTGCAACCAACTGAGTACCCCTCCGCTCACTCCTCCCTTTCCAAGACTGTGGTAACGTGAGCCACAGAGTGCAAAACCGTGATAACGCCGTTCGCCTCGCTCGGAGGTCATCCATACCATAGTAACTCTACTTTAGGAGTAACAGAAGTCAGACAGTGGCTGGTGGTACCACGGTTTTGCACTCTGCAGCTCACATTACCGCGGTTTCATAAGCATGTCGGAGAACTACGATGGCCTTCAGGTAACGTAAAAAGATGAAAGTCTCTCTCTAGAGCCAGTGTTTGGTTTGTCCGTTCTGGGCTACTACAGAAACATGGCGGAGCAACATGGCGGACTCTGTGAAGAGGACCCGCTCCCTATGTAGATATGAAGGACTCATTCTAAGCTAACGAAAACACAACAATTTTTAGTATCAGGTGATTATACAATAATGAAAACATAGTTATGAATATTATATTCCATTCCTGCTAATAGAGCCCCCGAAATGTTACACACTGGTTCTCTAATCATGTGGCTTGTGTGGTCATTTATTTCATATGATTTCTTTCTTGTATGTTGCATAATGCCATTGTTAAGCACTTTGTCACTTATGTCTAAGCGTTGTATAAATACATTTAACTTATTTAGGCCTACTTACTTACTGTTAATGGGCTACCAATATTCATAACTCATTATTATCAAATACAAAGAATAAATACCAGCTAAAGGGATTTTTGTTCCCATTAATAGCATATAACTGATGTATAAAGAACTAGTAAATGATCTCTCAACATTAAAGCTTCAGTAGGCAGAAAGTTTTTGGCATTGCATCACTGGGCAAAAATTCCATAATAAACCTTCCAGCATATTGTAATTCAAGTGTTCTGAGAGAAAACTAGGCTTCTGCACCTCCTCATGTCTCTGTTTTCAGGCTTTAGAAAATCTAGCCTGTGATGTGAGACTTTGACCAATCACAGGTAATTTCAGAGAGAGAGAGCGTTCCCATTGGCTGTGCTCCGGCTGGTGGGCTGTGCTTGGTATTTCTTCAACTGTTCTTAACATGGCTGCCGGATCTGCCGGTTTAGATGTTTCTGAAAACATTTTATGTGAGAACTAGGCATTGCAGTAACAGAATATTGATTCATATTTGATCAGCGCTGCCTAGTTTGACCGTTTGATCAGAGTTTGTGAGTGATTGACAGCTGTTCAGAGACAGCAGGCTCCAGCTCGGCTCTGATTGGTTGTTATCCTCCAGTCTGGGAAATCTTGTAGATGCCATTAGGAGCACCAGAGGACACAGGCACATCATTTTTTTCAGATTACCTGTCTCATGCACTACTGTCAGGATATAGTGGCCCTTTTATAAAAATAACTTTTTTTAATCCAATTTGCTCCAATTCTACCCACTGCTGCTTTAATAAAGCCATTAGTTACAACTTATTTACCCTTTACTTGTTATGAGGTGGCACATTTTACAGTAAAGAGTTAACAGGTGCAAAATAAAAAAGGCAAGAAAAGATGTCAGTAGATTAATTATGATCTGACTCTGACACAGATTTAGGAGTTGCATTAGAAGCTTTGTCTTCTTCTTCTTCTTCTTCCAAACTTTCCTGGGTTGACTATAATGTTATTCTTAACAGTTAACAGTCCAAGCTAAAGGAACCAGAGCTTAAAACTTGTGCATTTTTTGCACTCAAGTTTTTTTGTATCGCGAGAGCAGCAGAAGAAGAAAGGAGAAAAAAAAGAAAAGGTTTGGGGGAAAGTTGAGCAGCTCGCAGGGATGAGGAAAGGAGCTGTGCAGTGAGGGAGAGAGAGACGCAGTGAGTTTTTGTCCATTCTCATCCTCAGGAATGCATCAGCTCCTCTAAACTTATCTGTGTGCAAAAAGTCAACACGCAACTGGATGCGCACGAGCAGAAGTTAACGATGCGCATCTATTTATAGCAGCTCAGCGAAACCTTTCACTCACTTCTTCTTCTTCTTCTTCTTCTCCGCACTTTTTCTTTCTGAACGTTTTATTCAGAGCAATACCTGCAAGTAGGAGTGAAGTCTGTCGGGTCTGAGGCGAATCTCCTGTTCGGGAGACAAGGTAAAGTAACTTTACTCACTCCTGCGCAATTTTTGCACATTATAATTTTTACATGAATTATTTTCTAACTTAATAATAATGGTGGAAGTTACATATCACACACCAGCCACCTCTCAGAGTGCAGCAGAGTTGTTTTTCTTTAGTGCGCAGCAGCATCTCCATTGTGCGTCTTTTCCAAACTTTTGGTATTTGTTTTGCAGCTTTGACTCCAGACTGCAGTCCAGGAACTAGTCCAGGAGACTTTGATACTCTACCGAGCACTGGAGTTGTACACACTTGAGAGGGGACATGCCGGACAGTACTTGTGGAGGACGGCTGCTGCAGTTGGCCGTGGCTCTGGTGGCTCTGGTGGCCTTGCCGTCGCTCTGCGTCCAGCTTGGAGACGCTGCTGCGGAGGAGGAGGTGGAGGTGTTGGTGGTGGACACCGAGGACAGCACCGCAGAGGTGCTGGACAGCGTGGTGGACACCAAGCAGCAGACCGACTCCAGAGCCAGCAGGGCCAAGAGGAGGGGAGGCTCGGACGTCCTCAGAGGGTAAATATATCACTATGATAACTAGTCTTTAATATGACTATGATGATAACTAGTCTTCAATATGACTATGATGATAACTAGTCTTCAACATGACTATGATGATAACTAGTCTTTAATATGACTATGATGATAACTAGTCTCTAATATAACTATGATGATAACTAGTCTTTAATAGGACTATGATAACTAGTCTCTAATATGACTATAATGATAACTAGTCTTTAATATGACTATGATAACTAGTCTTTAATATGACTATGATAACTAGTCTCTAATATAACTATAATGATAACTAGTCTCTAATATAACTATGATGATAACTACTCTCTAATATAACTATGATGATAACTAGTCTTTAATATGACTATGATAACTAGTCTTTAATAGGACTATGATAACTAGTCTTTAATATAACTATGATAACTAGTCTTTAATAGGACTATGATAACTAGTCTTTAATAGGACTATGATAACTAGTCTTTTTCTTTTCTACCACTGAATGCAACTTTAATTTTAAATGTGCGTGTTGGAGCAGGTGTCTGTTTTATGGTCCTTCATGATCATTGAAGGTCAAAAACACTTTTTTTTTAATAAGCAAAAGACTGAGACCCATGAGTGATATTTTGTCTGTGACGGGGAAGTTTGGAGCAAAGTTTTAGTAATTAAATACTGGCAAGAATATCACATTCCTGCTGACTGCAATAATAAATTACACCCAAACAAAGGAGGCCATTGGTCGTGTGTGGCTGTGGCAGAGAAAGAGAGAAAGAGTGAGAGAGAGAAAGAGAGAGACTAACAGCCTAATCCTCTTTCTGGCCAAAAACACCACACCCCATTTGTGGATAAATCACATCTGCAGCTGTACACAGTGGGTCACTGCTGGAGAGGCTGTGTGTGTGTGTGTGTGTGTGTGTGTGTGTGAAGAGAGCGAGAGAGAAAAAGAAAGAAGAAAAGAAAGAATGTGTGTGTCCAGTGCTGACAGCAAACAGCTGATGAAGGTCACACAGTAGACAGCTCAATGAGCATCCTCCACAGGCATTTTTATTTGACATGCTTTAAGTTAATTCATCAGAACATCTGGGTTCAGGGGCAGGAAGTGCATACAGGCTGCACACTGTGTCACGCTGATTTACCAGTATGAGAATGTTTCAGACGTTCAACAGGCTTCATTACTCACCTCGTAGATTCTGTTTAGAGTTACAGTATATACACGGACCTCTGGGTCAATGCCCATGCCCAGTGGATGGTTACAAATTCCCATATGTAGGCCTGTCACAGACCTGTAGGTGGCAGGATGGCCCAGGCGTTCACTTCCATGTCAGATGGAATTTACAGGTGCATCGGATTTCCAAAAAAACACCTTGTGCTGCATAATATTTTCCTCACCAACAATATTTTGTATTGGGAAGTGCCAAATGCTGCATGCCAGGCCGCGCCCGACAGTAGCAAGAGCACTGCAAGTAGCACACTTAGTCCACTGGTTCCCAACCTAAGGGTCGAGACCCCCACAGTGGGTCACAAGATGAATCTAAAGGGTCACAAGAAAAAATGGCATGGGTAAATAAAACCCAGTAATTTGTCTCTAAACTAGGGCTGCCCGCTCTTAGTTGATTAGTCAACTAATCGGTTGTTTTTGGTCTTAGTCAACTAAGATTCTTCTCAATTAGTCATTTGTTTTTATGCCTTTTCATGCTGAATGACTGATTTCCAAGAAACCTATGAGCCCATGTCTGGTAAACACAACATTTAAAGTGATGCTTTTGTGGAGGACAGCCCTATTTTAAATTTTTTTCTTATGAAATACATCATAGTTTAATCTATTCAGGACCAAAAAATGAAGGGTAAAATCAATCTTCGTTTGCTCACTACTCATGACACCAATGATAAGGGGGCATACAGTAAGTTGTATGGAGTCAAAAACATGTACTTAGTGTTATTGCACAAGAAGTTTTTAGAAATGTAATGGACATTTTATGCATTTTTGGGGGGTGGTGAAAACATAATTTCAGTATTTTGGGATCGGCTGTATTTTTTGCTAATCTTACACTGCACTGGAATTTTGAGTGACATGTAGGTGAGCATGTGGTGACTGAATTTTGATCCTGTTGAAGTGTCCTTGAGCAATGTGCCATTAGTTGTGCTGCATCTGAGCTGAGGGTGTTGCATGTTGTGCAGATTGTAAAGCCCTCAAGGACAAATCTTTAATTATGGTCTGTATGAATAAAATAGACTAGACTTGAGAGTGATCTGAACTTTGAGACATAGATTATTGACCCTCTGATGCTGCGTCTTCCACAGACCGAATGTGTGTGGCTCAAGGAACAACGCCTACTGCTGCCCAGGCTGGAAGACTCTGACTGGAGGAAACCAGTGCATTGTTCGTGAGTATCACCTCCATTATTCCTCTACCGTTGTAAATTCATCACACACCTGTGATGCAAAGTGAATGCATGTTACATTACCTGAAAAATTCTACTTTGTTGGAAAAAAAACTCGTAAAAATAGACTTTAAGTAACTTTAAGTCAGACTTGCTCTGGACACTTAAATTTACCTGTTGCATAAAGCTTCCTTATGAGTGATTAATGTAAGACTTACTAAGATAGCCTATCGTGCAATGCATTATGGGTGAAATAAGACACTTCACAGAAGAGAAAAAATGGCGGACGCAACAGCTACACAAGCCCCAACACATGTGCAGTAAAATCTGGTCTGTACTCGCTGAAATTGAGCTAATCGCAATGCACGACCACAACTCCAGTTACACTGCGTATGTGTCATACCCCATAAAACAAGACCCATGTCTGCCCGTGTCCCAGCCTCCTTCAATATGCCTACAAGCCCTCAGGAAGAGCGCCGGTCGTTGATGCCAATTTACGTAGGGGCCAAACGGCGGTACTACAACTTCCGGGTCCGTCACAAGATGCCATTGGGCCCAAAAAGACTTTTTCCCATAGACTTATATTGGGAAAGAGACGTATGTTAGCTAAAGGTTAGCTAAAATTAATGGCTAATCTTGGGGTGATCATATTTTCAAACCCCCAAATCGGGACCCTTAAGTGAATCGCATGTTGCATGTGTGTGCGCACGCAGGAATAAAATGCACTATTATTGTGAATATATAACTTTACTTTACTTTATGTATTGCACTTTTTCACTGATTCTGTCATAAAAAACAGTAGTTTGCAGGTAATGAATGAACATTGATGATACTGACTGCCAACACTTTCAAAAGTTTTGTTGCATTCAATGGTTCACAATTATTGTTCAAAACGACATTACAGTTTCAAAATGTATTAGATTATTGCATATAACTATTAAACAACAATAACTATTAATTAAATAATTACTAAAAATACTAAAAACTTGTAGATGCTTTCTAGATGGCGTCTTGATTTATCTTATATTGTCTGACTCTGTCTTTTCTATACAGATACTCAAAAACTTTTTTGTTATTTGATGCCTAATATTTGTCAATTTGCCTAATTAATAGGACTCATTTATGTGACTTTACTCAGGAACAAACCAAAAATGTAAAGGTTTTAGATCACCCAATAACTTTACATTAGCAGGTTGGTGTGGCTAATGATGGCAATAAGCCAATAACATGAAAGAACAAGTGGGAATTGGTTGTTAATTCTGGTCCATTTCCCCTGGTATTCTGGCAGTGGTTTCTTTTCCTGGTTTCTTCTCTCTCTCTGTCTCTCTCTCTGTCTCTCTTTCTCTCTCTCTCTCTACTTCTCCCCTTCAGTAGACAGGAAGGTCTGAGAGGCTGTAGAGTTGTGTGATTGTAGTCTGGCTGGTCGGCTGGCCGGATGCCTGTCGCGGCTCTAATGACATAGTTTAGCAGTGGGGTTCAGGGAGTAGGGGTCAGTGGCTGGACTCTACCTGATGGGAGCTATGGGCAGGGGACCATCAGAAGTCTGTGGGAAAGAGAACAACTGAGCGAAAAACAGCCAGCGCCAACTGAAAACACACACTGGTACACATTTATGGCAACAAAACTCCAAGAAGAAAATAGCTCAACGCCGTTGCCAAGTGGGCTTCTATAACTAAACCATGATGGAGGTTAAAAGGAGGGTTTGGCCATATTTGGTCTATGGTCTGTTTGAGTTTTGAAATGTTATAGATGAGAGTTCAGTATGAGGTTTAGACCATGGCCTAAGATGCACCAAATAAAATTCAAAACCCGCAGCAGACAGGCTGACAAGCAACAGATACAAAACAGGAACTTTCTCTCACGCTCAATCAAGACAAATCCTGGCACCATAAAATGAGAATTGGACTGTTGTTTTATTTTGCACCTGACTTAGGATGTTTTTTATGTTGTTTGACCGAGTGTCATGTTCCTCTTTGCAGCAATCTGCCGGAGTTCATGTGGAGATGGTTTCTGCTCCAGACCCAACATGTGCACCTGCCCCACCGGCCAGATCGCCCCATCCTGTGGATCCAAATCAGGTCGTTAAACAGCACCTCCTCTTTCCCACGGAGTGAACTCCTCTGAAGCTTCATCCGTCAAGCTGCTATCATCAGCTTGATGGATTTATAATACCGTGTGCATAGGTGGAGGCGTTAACTGGTATTTGGCCTATAGATAAACACAGTAATGCCATGATTTATGTAGATAGGAGTCTATGCCGAAAGTGTTTCTTGGAAAGCACGGCCTAAACCACACCCTTGGCTTTGCATTTTGTTTAAGTAAAGGAGATGTAATCTGAAGAAAAACATTTCACCATGCAGTAACAATAATGACACACAGTGACAGATGATAGATGACAGAAAACATGCCATCTTGTCATATGTTTTCCTCCGTAGTAGAAAAATGAAAGAGATTATAATTGGCTCAGATCTTTTGAGTTCAAACCACACTGTACCATGTGCTTCCTTTTTTTCTTAAGTTTTCTCCTCCTCCTCATGAGTAATGAGAAATAACTAGCATGGTACAAAATATATGATTTACTAAGTCAAAGAACCTCCTGAAAACATCCCTTGAAAGTTAACTGCGTCAAGCAATTGATATATGTTGCAATCACGTTCTTTCAAATAGCGGTCAATCTTGTGGGTTGTTGTGTGTGAGTCCTTTGGGTGTGTGTGTGCTTTGGAAGACGTCCACAGTCAACATCTCCTCCATGTTGCTCTTCAGCGCTTCAACCCAATGCGCTCATCTGTTTGCACACCACAAATTTCAAGGAAATTATATCTGAGCATGATATTCAGGGTTCAGAGTGCATTCTGTTTATGTTGTAAATCTAATATGCAGCGTATGTTTGTGTACTCTGAGTTTAACTCCCAGCATTTCTCTGTGTGTATGTCTGTCTGTGTGTTTGTGTGTGTGTGTTTGTGTGTGTTTGTGTTGTTGTGCCCACAGTCCAGCACTGTAATATTCGGTGTATGAACGGGGGAACATGTGCCGAGGACAACTGCCAGTGTCAGAAAGGCTACGTGGGAAACCACTGTGGTCAACGTAAGGATCACCCTGAAAATACCACAAGACCACTGAGACACACTGAGACACACTGAGACACACTGAGACACACTTCAACATTATCAGCATGTTTTAACATCATTTTAGATGTATTTAAGCGAAAGATATACAACTTCCAATGTTTTTCCTTTTAAGCTTGTGTTTAGTGCTAATTAGCAAGTATTAGCATACTGTGTCACGCTAAACTAAGATTTGAGCATGGTAAACTGTAGACACGCTAAACATCAGCATGTTAACATTGTCATTGTCATCATCATGCTAGCATTAGCATTTAGCTCAAAACTGCCTCGCCCAATGCTAATTCCCGCCCATCGAACGCAGACTGACCAATCATAGCGTAGCATCTAGGGTTGGGCGATAATTCAATATAATAATTGATCGTCTTTCAATGGAATCGTATCATGATGAAATCATATAGTGAGATATCGCGATGCACAATTACATCACCTAAATTGATAATAACAAGCACATACTAACTCAAATTTCTCAGAAAATCAGATCAAACTCAGTTATATCAATCTATTGTCTTAATCTGATTACCCTGTATTTAAACATAGTCAGTGTATAGCTGGAAATATTTAGTAATTTTTTCTCAGTTCATTTTGCACTAAAGTCCTTAATTAAATTAATTAATTAAGAAATTTGTCAAGTATTTAATTCACACAGGACTATGCAAAATAGGCTTTACATTATGGTTATTTCATATAGACTATTTATTCATTGAATTACCAGAAAACATGCTATATCGTGATATATATTGTTATCGAGATATGAAATGATCTACATGGTGATAGAAGATTTTGTCCATATCACCTAGCCTTTGTAGCATCGGCCAGCTCCGACTAGGGTCCAACAACTATACGGCTAATAAAACAGAATAAAAAATATCAGGCCGATGGTAGATTATCCGTGGACAGACAGACAGATACACACACACAACCGAACACATGATCTCCCCTCAGGGTTACGCCTGGCTGAGATAATAACAACTCTGTACTTACAAAGTTACTTGCTGAGACGTGATCATGGCAACATTTCTATAACAAAGTGCGACGAGGAAAGAAACATGAGCAGTCAGATGAGAAGTCAGACTTATTTCGGAAGAGAAAACAAAGACGAACTGGAAAATTATTAATTAAACTCTCCTCAACATCGTTACAGTGTACAGATCAACTTCCTGATTCAACTTGCATACTAACTATAGTTGTGTGTGCATTGTTTTTCTGTGTAATGAAGGATGATTGCCATCATTTCGGGTTTTTACCTCCAAATAAAGTGGTTTAGACAACGTGCCTTAGTTTGTTTGTGGCTGGTCTGATCAATGGCTGCTCTGTTTGTTGCCCCATCTGACTTCTTTTTAGCGATGTCATTATGTTCCCAGATGTCTGCAATTAATTTAGTGACTGCAGTAACCAATAGAAATGATGGCCTACAAACATGAGACCCAAGTTTCATAAAACAGTAATATCCTTTGAGTTCTTTATAACTTACAGTCGTGTCCTCATGTTGGTGTTGCGTCATTGTTTGTTTTTCTCTTTTCTTCTCCAGCGGTTTGCGAAAATGGCTGTCTTAACGGAGGAAGGTGTGTGGCTCCTAACAGATGTGTGTGTACCTACGGCTTCACCGGGGCTCAGTGCGAGAGAGGTAAGAGCTCAGCATTTCTCTTGCTCATCTTACATCACACCGTCTCCGTGCTCTACATTCACTACTGCCGAAGTGGTTTTCAAAGCCACACGTGCTGCTTTTGTGAAAACGTGACTTCGATGCTGAATGGCGGTCGTTTTTTGTGACTGAAGACAATTCCTGCTTAGTCATGCCACCGGCTCCAGGAATGTGGTTTGTTGTGGAACATTTGCATGTCAAGCTTGAGCTCAGAAATGACCATTATTTTCCACATCTGTTCTCAAACAACAGCTCTGGGGAATGTAATGTCTTTTCTAAATGTGCGCTGTTTGTTAACTGAAGACCTCCCAACCTCCTGTGGTTGCTCTCTGGCACATGTGAGCAAAGGCTCCAAAGTATACAAGCACACGCAAACCGAGAGCGGCCTGCGCTGCGTTTGTGAGTGAAACGTGCGTGTGTGGAGGCATGTGTTCTGTATATGTGCTGGGGGTCTGTGGCGGTGATGACCTGTCGAGGTCAAAGGGGTGACCTTGTAAAGCTAATATTTGGATTGGCAGCAGAGCTCCTAATTAGAAACGTCCCTTTTAACAAGGCCTGTCAGTCGGGTCTGGATGAGGTTTGGTCCTTTGGTTTACTTTAGTGTTTTCCTCAACCCTGCAACTAATAGGACACTACTGGATCTGGTTGCCTGGTGGGTTAGCGCCAGGTCTTATCTGCTGAAGCACACTTCTATATGTTGTGACTCTGGTTTCCACTCTTTCCTGTGGAAGCATGGCCAAAGGGTTTTTGAGTCTGTTGAAGAATTCAAATTCAGCACACAGTATCGTTCTAGGTGTTCATGCTTTTCAGGCAACACAAGGAATCTGTGAAACGCTCTGCTGTTGTGTCTTGTGTTATGGTTTCTGATGAAGAAATGGTGTGCGGGCAAAGGATTTGAGTACATCTGGTTTTAAAACTTTGATTTGCCATGTGAGGTGACAAGCATGCAAACTGGCTGCTGCTTTATGAATGGTACTTTCTTGTCTGCTATAGTGACAGTGATTGTTTGTTGTGTTTTTGTGTTTCTGTGTGTCTGCGAACAGCTGCTTGGAGACCAACTTCCATCAGTTCATTGTGCTGAATTGAGGTGTGTCATTGTTTGTTGGTGTTTCCATGAGAACTGGCCAGTGCAGGGTGTTATTATAATTCTCAAATATATATCTATGTGTATATATGTACTATATATATGTATACAGTATATGCAGTATATGGTGCTTAGATGATTGACAGATAATTAGTCAAAAATAGTTTGGTAATTGATTATTTGTGTAGGTAATTTATTTAGTAAAAATGACATATATTTTCTGCTTCCAGTTTCTCAAAAGTGAGAATGTGTTGCTTTTTCTGTTTTGTATTATTCTTAATTGAATATATCTGGGTTTTGTTCTGTTAGTTGGACAAATCAAGCTATTTGAAGATGTCATGTTTAGCTCTGGGTACTTGTGATGGGCATTATTTACGATTTTGTCTAATTTTATTGACTTATTAAAAGGGCTATCAATCAATTTAAATATTTAATTGCGATTAATCACATGATTGTCCATAGTTAATCACGATTAATCGCAAACTAATCACACTTTTTTATTTGTTCTTAATGAACCTTAAAGGGAGATTTGTCAAGTATTTAATACTCTTAACAACATGGGAGTGGGCAAATATGCTGCTTTATGCAAATGTATGTATATATTTATTATTGTATTTCAATTAGCACAAAACAATGAGAAATATTGTCCAGAAACCCTCACAGGTACTGCATTTAGCATAAAAAATATGCTCAAATCATAACATGGCAAACTGCAGCCCAACAGACAACAACAGCTGTCAGTGTGTCAGTGTGTTGACTTGACTATGACTTGCCCCAAACTGCATGTGATTATCATAAAGTGTGCATGTCTGTAAAGGGGAGACTCGTGGGTACCCATAGAACCCATTTTCATTCACATATCTTGAGGTCAGAGGTCAAGGGACCCCTTTGAAAATGGCCATGACAGTTTTTCCTTGCTAAAATTTAGTGTAAGTTTGGACAAGCTAGTATGACATTGGTACCAATGGATTCCTTAGGTTTTCTAGTTCCATGTGGTGGTATCTTCACTCTAGCTTTAAAACTGAGCCCACTACAACTTAAAAATCACAAGTTTCGTTAATACGTTAAAGAAATTAGTGGCGTTAAAACAAATTTGCGTTATTATTGCATTACCTTTGACAGCCCTACTTATTAATCAAAACAGTTATCGACAGATTGATCAGCAGTAAAAATAATCAGTAATTGCATCCCAGTAAATTGATCAGTTATTTGGTTCATCATCTTGCATTTGGTTACACCAAGAGAGGTAAAGAAAGTAGGCCAACGGATACAGTGGCGTTTTGGATTGAGTTACTTTCATTGGAATTTCCTTGGCTCGTGTCCATCACCTCCCAAGAGAAAGCCATTGTGCTCTCACACAAACACAAGCACATCCATGTGCACAAGCACAACCCCACACTGCTTTTAATGCAATTTACAGAACCGTGCCCCATTATGGCTTGATCTTATCACATTAGCAAGGACACAAGGTTCTTCACAAACACGTGATCTGACCAGGGGAGAAGTATCTGCACTCAGGCCTATCTTGGATGTGGAAAGACCCTGGTGAAATCAGGGCTCAACATGAACACATCACTGCTGCAGAGCTGTGTGACTTTGGGCTGTGTGCTGCCAAAGTGACTGGTGATCTGCTGACCAGTGGTCCCACCACCAGGCACAGCTGACTGCAGTGAAAATGCAGCCTGGTACGTCAACGTGCTCTTTGTTGGTTACAAATGTGATTTAGGTCGGAATGTGGGATTGGTGAGATCCAGCCGCGCTGCTGCTGATCGCACGCAGGCCTCCTTGCTCCTGCTGCAGAGTCGTTTAGCTAAGGGGGCAATAAAGTCGAGCTTTCGGTGTGACGCCATTGAGTTCACTTGGGATGGTGGTGAAAGGCTGGAAACATGGTAACACGTGAGTCAACAAGTCAGCAGTCAGAGCACAACAGGGAAGTCGGTTAGTCAGCTGAGGGGCTCTCTTGTCTCTTAATGCCTCACTGACTTTCCCCTATCAGGATCTGTTCTAGCCCAACGCAAACCTCAGTAGATAGATAAGTGTGTGTGTGTGTTTGTGTGCGTGTTCAACATGTTAGTCCTGGGAGGATGGAGAAATCTGCTGATGAGCCAATAGGGAAGGCCCCACCCAGATATAAGACCCCATGGAAACACACACAAACATGCACACACGGACGCACAGATTACGCATATGTTAAGGCATGTAAGGGATGCTGTGAGCACCATCTGCAAGGAGGTAGATTGGGGAAGGGTGGGTATGTAATAGGTGGATGGATTTTTGTTTGTCTGTACAAACACCTTGGAGTTAATCCAGGAAATTCTTTTGACCCACTTCCCGGCGGGCTTCCCTCCTGTTCACACCGAGGCTGTTGTTGTGCATAAACTCACCGGTCATTGAGGAAGCCAGCATTTTCTATTGTGTTGCAAAACTTACTGAACCCCCGCACAGACATGAAATCGCCTGCAAATGAGGGTCAAGACAAACTCCCACATTAAGATTTACTGAAGCGGCTACCATAATATGCAACCATGTTTCCAAAAGTAGAGCAATAAAGCAAAAACAAGAGCAGCATTTTTGTAAGTTTTGGTCTGGTTTGAGATCATCTCTGGCTAGACTGCGGATGAGGGGCTGGGACGTTGGCTGAGATTCTGTGTGTGTGTGTGTGTGTGTGTGTGTGTGTGTGTTTGAGTGTGTTTGTGTGTGAACATGTGCGATTGCTCCCAGATGTACAGGACATGGGTGGATCCCCCAGCTGTATGCAGTTCACAGAGAGACAGTAAGATGACAGATGAAATGACACCACTTTCACCCTACAGCTGTTCGCCTCTCCCTATTTACCTCAGCTGACTGCCTAAGTGCTGCCCTTTGTATTTGCTTTATTTCATGCTCAGATCTTTGTGTTTTCAGTGTTTACTTCCCTCCACTAACAGCTGTAATGAGCAGGTATTATGTCAGATGGATTATGTGTGGCAGCCCGACAGTAATAACACATAAACCTTTATCTGATGAAAAGAGAAACTTGAGTTCTTTACACAGTCTGCTGTACTTATATGGGCGCCATGTAGAAACTTTCCATAGTTTCTGTAATTGCTTTTTCCTATATACGGTGTATTGCTTTCTTTTTAAAAGTAAGGCACATAATGTGGGCTTTAAGTAGATACAGAAGATACCTGGCAACTGGTCGGGTTTGTTGTCTCAAAGCTGAATGTCGTTGAAATCAGTGGTGGAAGAAGTCTTCAGATCCCATAGTTATGTGAGAAGTACAAATACAATAATCTAAAAATCTTCCATTACAGCTGCATTCAAGCATTTAAAGTAGGGAGGCACCGATCCAACTTTTTCAGTCCCGATACCGATAGCGATACTTGGGTTTTGGGTATCGGCCGATACCGAGTACAGACGCCTCAATGTGTAGAAGTGAGTGGGATCATTCTTTTATGTATAAAGAAACATCAGGCTTGACTTAAACTTTACTTTCCTAACTTTATAAAACAAAATGTAAGAAATAAATACATAGATATAAATTTACTGAATTGATATTTATTGTTAAAATAATAAATCGTACACCAGCAACATGGTAAAAAATCTTGAACCATTAACAGGAATTACAATTCAGAGGTAAACCTTTTAAGGCAGTAACAATTGGTCAAAACTTAAACAGGAATTATATTTCCAGTATATAATGTACTGTATATAGTATATAAACATAGAATTGAATTTAATAGATCTGTCCCGTTGTCACCGATATCCAATCCAGCTGTTTGAGTCAGTATCGGACTGGTATCGGTGCATCCTTAATTTAAAGTAAAATTACTTAGGAGACAATCATTAGCTTTCTTTCCTACAGATCAAGAAGAATGAAACCACTCTCTTATCTGTCTGTTAAATATGAAGCTTAGTTTAGCAACAGCTAGGCTGGCTTAGTGTTGCCAACTCGGCCTCTTTGTCGCTAGATTTAGCGACTTTTCTGTCCCTCTTAGAGACTTTATTTCTTAAAGCGACGAGTGACAAATTTAATGACTTATCCACATCAGGGAAAAAGTGAGAAATATATTATATAGTAATTCCTTCCCATGCATGCTGCTCAGAGTAATCACAGTCCACGGCCCTTCTACCAACAGCACGGGGTCTCTCCCTCTCCTCTTGCGCCGTGCACCATACCGTGCACAGGCAGACAGTCAGCCGACACAACCACTAAGCTTTACGCACATGATGCACGATGGCGTCACCAATATGCAAATGAGTGCTACAGTAAGTGCTAGCTACTTTCATTGGAAAAGATTTGGCAACCCTGGCCTGGTGCTGTCTGAAAGTAACAAAATCTACCCACCTGCACCACTAAGTTCACTAATTAGCAATCGGTAGGTTTAATTGGTAGGAAAATCTGAAGTGTAAAAACAACAGGTTGCGGTTTTACCGAGTGGTTATGTGCAGGACAGATTGACCTTCAGACAGAGCCAGGCCAGCAGTTTCCAGTCTTTATGCTACTGTACGGTCACCTAACCGGCTGCTGGAGGTAGCTTCATTTACTGTCATCTAAGTCTCGGTAAGAAGAAGTAGAAGAAGAAGAAGAAGAAGAAGAAGAAGAAGAAGAAGAAGAAGAAGAAGAAGAAGAAGTAGAAGAAGCGTATTCCCCAAATTGTTAAACTACTCCTTCATTGTTGTAGCTGGTCCAGCTGGTGCCATGTTGTTGTTCTAGTACTATATGTTTTAGATAGTTCCGTTACAATGCATCATATGATGAGTTTAACTTGTGTTTAACATGCAACTTAATCCTCAAAGTAGCAAGTACTAACTTTCTGGTGGCTTTCAAATTGATGTAGTAGCAGATTAAGAAGTACAATATTTCCCTTGTGTCATGGTGTAGAGGTTGCCCAAAATGGAAATACTCAAAGCTGTACTTGAGTAAATGTACTTCCACCGCTGGGTGGACGGAGAAGTAGACTAAGTATCAAAAGCATTTGGTCTCCAGTGGAGCATGAGCAGGAGGGAGTGAGAAAGCGAAGGAGAGATGACCCAGTTCTGTTTCACACAGCGCTGGTGCCAGAGGCAGAGAGACCGTGGAGGCTGTGGTGCACGTGACGGGGTCTGGGCTGGGCCCCGGTCCACACGGGAAACGCACAATGTCTCGTTTGTTTTAAACGACTGCGCTGTTGGAACTGGTCTCCCTCTTTCCTCTCGCTGTCTGTTGTCTGCCGTGAAATGTGGAAATGATTTTTGCTTTTGGATCTCGGCCAGATTCTTTTGGGAGGGATGAGTTTTTCCCTCTCTCTTTCTCTCTGTCCCTATCTCTGTTTCGCCATCTTCCAGTCCTTCACCTGATAAGATTTGCTGATTTTCGTTAAATCCGCGGGGAGTTTGCAACTAAGGAGTGGTGTTTGGAGAGAGGATGAAGTGAGGGGATACATGCATGCAAGCAGTGGGATCAAGGGAATGAGGAATAAGCCAGTTTGAAGGGGAGGAGAGGTGAAGAATCTCAAAGGAGGGACTTTCTTCACACTCTTGAGCTCATATTTGTTATAAGCTATTTAGTTTTAATTCTAGGCTGCTGTGGCTAGTGTGGAAATCACCTACTGTGTTCCACAGACACGCCCCATCAGTCAGCCTCTGTCGGCCTTACGGATGATGACCTATTCCCTAGATTACTAGAAAAATTATAAAAAGCAGCACACTACACGGTGAATGTGCCGTATTGCCTTAAAACACAATACAGGTAACTAAAGTAACTGATTATAACACGTGCACCAGACTGATTTTTCATTGTCTGTGTGTCTTTGCTTATTCTAGCTCGTGTCTATTACTCTCCACAGCCGCCCACACAACTTTAAAAGGTTTTCCAGACCCTTTCCCTATCTCTGCTTTTCTATCATACACACACACACACAGACACACACACACACACGCACACATGCACGGACAATGCACCTGAGAGCCAGACCGATTAAAATGCCAGGAAGGAACAGACAATGCATTCTTTATGGAGTGTGTTACTGTCCGCTTTGCAGCACTTTCATCACATATAATGTGAGTGAGTTGTAGATGTCATGCAAAATTGCAGTTTGAGTGTTTCTGTCTGTATATGCCAGAAAGAATCAAGTTCAGGTTCTAGGTTTTTCAGCATTATATAAATACTTTCGCTTTTTTTGTCACAGTTTTTGGTTGAAATGTTTCACAAATTAACAGTTTTGCATTTTTAAAATCTAACAGACTTCAAACAAAAGTTTTTTTTCAAATTTCTATTTCTATTCACGTGTTCGACTGGCAACCAAACGTTGCTGTTTTGCATTGCGTTTGTGCTGAAAATAAAGAATCAAAGTTCAGTTTCTGAAAAAACAAACTCCTGCTTTGCCTCTGCAGACTACCGCACTGGGCCTTGCTTCGCCTCTGTGCATAACCAGATGTGTCAAGGCCAGCTCACAGGCATTGTGTGCACAAAGACTTTGTGCTGCGCCACAGTGGGACGGGCGTGGGGTCACCCCTGTGAGATGTGCCCAGCCCAGCCTCACCCCTGCCGAAGAGGGTTCATACCAAACCACCGCACCGGGGCGTGCCAAGGTAAAGTCTGTTCCTCAGTGTGTCTGTCTCTTTTTCTGTTTTTGTCTGTTATTTTTGTCTCTCTGTCACCCTCCCTCCCCTCTCCTTCTTTGAGGAAAGTGCCCGTTTTAACTCCTTCTCCCTCCTTGTCTGCCTTCGCCCCTCTCCCTCTGTCGTCCCCTCATCTCTACCCATCATCCCCTCTCCAGAGGATTAGTTCTAATTGGGTTAAATTGGGGTGGGTGGCAGTGCCTCCCACATGTGTATGGAATGCCCGCAGACGCCCGCTGTGGCGGGACTGTCAGAGTCAGTAACACGGGTCAGTGGCGGTGCCACGTGGGAGAGCTCATTTCTGGCAAGACGGCCCTCTGCCTGTCTGCTCCAGACCCAACAACATCAGAACCTCTGCAGGGGAGGCGGACCTGAGCCAGGACCCAGAGCAACATGGAGCGCTGTAAGACTGCATCAGGTCACAGCCTCCTGGAGGTTTTCAGCCTAAGACCTACATTTTAATCTGTCAAATTCATTAAATGAATTTCATTTAATCATCAATGTAATGTGATGGACTTAACCCAATGCTCTAGATCAACATCGTGTTGCAAACAAACCTTCATATACATTAGTCATTGTATGTGATCACAACCGTAACCTTCTGTCTGACTGTAGGCCTGTCCTTCCTGTATTTCTTTCTCTTCCTTGGTCGTCCTGGCTTCAATTTCTGTTCCTGCTGCAGGAGACATTCCTCTCTCTCTCTTTTTCTTTTGCCTTGTCACTCTGTTGATCGCAGCAAAGTCAGAGCCAGACTGTTAAAACAGACCCCGTTTCAATCCATGCACATCCAGGTATGTGCAGATTTGTGTGTTTGTTGCCCTCTTGCCACTGTACTGACTTTATTTTACCATCTCTGCGTTTCTTGTTTTGTACATTAAAGGAATGTATGCCCATGTGTGTGTGTTAAGAGTGTGTATTAATTGTATGCTATGTATGTGCAGATGTGGATGAGTGCCAGGCCATCCCTGGCATCTGTCAAGGAGGAAACTGTATCAACACGGTGGGATCCTTTGAATGTAAATGCCCCGCTGGGCACAAGTTCAACGAGGTCTCACAGAAATGTGACGGTAAGAATCAAGCTCGAAGCCATCACCTTAAAACTGTGAAATGTCTGACTGTCAGTGTTAGCTTGAATGACAGAGTAGGCTAAAAGAAATAACCCTTATTGACAATGTGAAAGTAGAATTAAAAGCCACATCCGTCTAGATGTGGTTAACTTCACCTCAGTTGTGGTGTTCTGATTATTACTTTGTGGGGAAAGACCACACATAAGCCACTTTGCCCTTCCCTTGAAATGTGTTCAATTAAACCAAAGCAGCACTCAGCTTTTCTCTCAGTAATCCTGTTTAACACTTAATTGTGAGGCTTGAAAGAGGCTTTTCTCCCATTATATACGTGTTAAAGAGAGACTATGTAACTTTTGAAAGACAGATAACTTTTTTCCTCTTACAAATGAAAAGTTGAGTTCATGAACAATACAACGCACCATTGCTAAATTCACTACACTCTGAGGGGTTTTGTTGCTACAACCTTACTTGTTCTGGTATAACCAGTAGCTCATGGTGGCCAATGTTAGCTAACGTTAGTAAATGTAAACATTGCCGTATAATTCACATTAGTGATGTCATGAGAACCGATAGTTTGGTACTAAGTCGATGCCAAAATTCTGAAAACGTGACGGTACTTGCTTTTCTACAGTACCGCAGCTACCGTAGGTACCATTAGGGCTCAAGACTAACACCGTCCCGCCGTCCGGGGGGCAATAGGAAATGTGTTTGTGATGCAGTAAAGTCACTATTGAACGGACCCTATTTTTTCTCTGATGATACTACATTGCGAACAACAAATCTGTGTTTAAATTGGCAGGACGAGAGCTACTTGACGTTAGCTTTTTAGCTCTGTGTAGGACTGCGCTGCTTACCGGCTGCTAACATTTAACGTTAACTACTGTAGCTCTCGTCCTGCCGATGTCAACACACAAGGAGCCATTAATTACAATATGATGTGTTCAGGCTAAATTCATTAAAAAGTATTAGTTAGTATTGGGCGAAGGTAAATTCCAAAGTTATCAAGATGTGTTCAAATGTAATCTTGTAAAAGGTAGTTTTTGATGAGAAACTTGAATAAATCCAGTTGTTTGAAGGAAATGTTTTCACAGCAAAATAAAATAGATAATAAAGAGGGAATTATAACCTGTATAACTTCCAAAAACCAGTTTGCAAACGGTAATAAAGGAGCTGAGTTACTTCGCTGACATATGACTCTTCTCCGTGCCATTTGGCATTTTAGCTGAATGCTAACTTGTAGTTTCACTTTAAACAGCTTCACAGTCAGGTATGTAAATGCACGACATGAATCGAGAGACAGTCAATGAATAAAAGATGTTTTCATCTCAGCGGGGGATCCTAATGATCAACCTCAGACTGGTTTACAGAATTATTAGATCACGCTCTTTTCGTACTTTATAATTGTGGCTTCCTCCCTGCATCTCTTCTGTTCCTCCACACGTAAATAACCACAGTCAGCCTTTAAAGAACACTGGCTCATTAAGACCTGAATATGACAATTTCCAGACCAACTTTAACTCTAGTGAAACAGACTGAGCGAGCTTTTTGTGGCACTCATTTGCAGAGTAAAATATGTGCTTTTATATGCCCAGAAATAATTACCGGAAAACTTCTGGACTGTGTAAAAGACATTTCAAAGGGGTCTAAGTTACAGTGTATTTTGTGCAATGGTGCTAACGGAAGAGCAGCTACAGAGGCCCCTGGATTTAATATCCTGTGACAATGCCGTATTTCCATTGTCATTGCCAACATGTGCTCTAGTCACTCTTGAAGACATTCACATTTCAAGTTAGTTTTCAGTTTAATCACTTTCAGCAAACGTTTTGATTACTGCGCCGTTTTTAGCAAACAGGAAGCAATCTAAGGTGTTTTGAGACAAACTTGATAGTTTCCTCTCTTCTCTTCAACTCTCCTCTCCTCTCCTCTCCCCTCCTCTCCTCTCTTCTCCTCTCTGTAGATCTGGACGAGTGTGCAAATATTCCAGGTCTCTGCGGTGTAGGTGAATGCTCTAATACTGTTGGCAGCTACTTCTGCAAGTGTCCCCAGGGATATTACACCTCTTTGGACGGATCCAAATGTATAGGTGAGTCGTCTGTCACATTGGCTGTCACATCGCTAACCAAAGGATAATCGACTGCATTGTATTTGCTTTGGTTCATTGTTACTAGGATATATGAAATATGAGACAAAGCAGTTAGAGCAAAAAAGGTACCGCCTCTTTCTCTTTCCTTTTTCCACCCCATTTTCTCCCTTTATGCCTGGCAATGAGCGCAGAAAGAACTGAAATCTGTCCAAAACATTCCAGCTGGTAGAATTTAGGTCAGTCGTCACTTGTTTCTAGTTCCACAACAATGAGCTATATTCTCTTTAAACTGAGGAGGAGACGAGATGAGAGGAGTCAAATGAATTCCTCTCGTGCTCAGGTGTTGTTTGACATCACAGTTGGAAGAAGTGAAGTGTGCGTCTGTCTGTCAGTTTGTGCATGCTGGGAGGTTGATAACAGTCTCTCTCACACACACCAGAAAAGCCTGTTAAGCTCGCAAGTTCAGCTCAGTTTGACCCAAAACAGACAAGGGAGGAATTTGGGTCGTAATAGTCCATTAAATGTACACGCACATACTCACACGTGCATGTATACACACATGCATTCGCACGCAAACATATGCAAACACGCGCTCAGATTACCCCCCCAGGAGAGGATGTTTGTGAGGAAGGAATGTCTCCAGTCTTTTGCTCCAGAAAACTGTTGCGCCAAACATTTTAGTCTGTTTCCCATGCAGCGACGTCTACTCCGACCCCTGAAGGGCCCAACTGTTTTTCCTCCAACCAACTCTGCGCTTGCCTGAAATCTTGTCGAAGTTAACCAAGCAATCAGTAGTGTAGCCTGTCAGTTTCTCCATGTGAATACGCTGGATGGGGTGGGTGTGAAACAAGACTTGATATATTTATGTTAATAGGGAACCTGAGTGTTAGTCATGCTGGCGCTCAGTGCCAGAAACTGCAGGATGCAGGAAAGGTTCTCATAAATAGGAAGTGATGACTATTGGAAGTGGCCTCCATCGTCCAAATGATGGAAAATCTGAAGCAATGCCGATTACTTTTTGATTGTTCTCCTGCCAATTTGCTCAACATGCAGACAACACATGCCATATTCCATACTTCATGCTGTGTTGTTTCCCACAGATGCTCGCGGCGGGTACTGCTACGCTAGCCTGCTCAACGGGCGCTGCGCCAACCAAAACTCACAGCTGTTGAGCAAAATGCAGTGCTGCTGTGATAGCGGACGCTGCTGGTCTGATGGGTCAACCCCTGAAATGTGCCCCATCCGTGGAACAGGTGGGGTCACTCACCATCACATGGCTTTAAATTTCTTGTTCTCATCTGTGTGTCTCCATGTCTCAACAGCACAGAGCTAACCTCCTGTTGTTTTTCACATGTGTTCATTTTAGAGGAGTATCAGAAACTGTGCATCCAGATACCTGATGGTGGTGGAGGGGTGATACCTGGTCGTGTCCCAGGGAGTCCTGACCTACCCGGCATCTACCCAGTTCCATATCCAGGTCAAACTCCTGGCCAAGGTCCTGGCCAGGTACCTGTGTATCCTGGTCAAATTCCCATCCAGGGCCCTGGCCAAGTACCTGGCCAAGTACCAATTCCAGGCCAGATCCCACAATACCCATATCCTGGACAACTACCTTTACTGCCTCAACCAGGTATGCTCCTGCTTTCTGCTTTTGTTTGGTTCTAACCCGGTCTCACTCCCAAATCATCAAGTACTACCACTTGTTAAGTGCCCCTCGGCATCGGACACCGACACATCGGGCTTTCAACTACCTCCAAAGTAAACCCACCCATGGCATTCTTCGACGGCCATAGCAAGTGACGTGGGTTTAATAACGCGAGAGTCCATTTTGGGTGGGCGGGAAGGTTGGTGTATGCGTCAAACAAACACTTTCTTTCAACCAGGAGACCACTGTTCGTGGCCTGTACTGAAACTAAAAGTAACATTGACTTATTTTGTCATGTCAGTATGTGTTAGTATCGTCAGTCCTGCGAGTCACGTGAGTCGCTAGTCAGTGACGTTAACCTCAACCACGACCTTTTCCTAACCCTAACTAAGTGGCTGTGTTGCCTAAAGTCCTTAACGGAGCATTTCCACCAGACTGGGTGACGGAGGGCGGCTCAACGCTTTCCATTCATTTCCTATGGAAAACAGGAGAAGCAGTCGCCCAGTGCATGGTGGAAGTGTTGCGGCGAGTTGGAGACGGTCTGTATTTGCATAAAGTTGAAAAATCTCAACTTTATGGAAATGAACCTGTCCAGCACGACGCGTGTGGCTCACGAAACCTGGACCAAGCTATGAAACTAGGCGATCTAGTTCTAAAGTGATTCAGCAGTGGCATAGCCTGTTCCTCAAGTGTTTTCATTTATTTAGACGGAACAACAGAAAGTTTATGAGCAGGCCGCCATATTGTTACCTGTTTGAAACAGCAAGCAGAAAACCACAGACCAATTACGTGCATTCAACGATAGGGTACGCCACCGCTTGAACGGCCAGTTGAGTGGAGCAGCACATCCCCTAGCGTCCTCGCCAGACCCGGTGGACTTGTAGCGTAATTGACCAAGTACTTGACGAGTTGGGAGTGAGAATGTGATCTTGGTTCACATTCATGGCATGTCTTTAAGTTGACGTGTGCCATGGTGGCTTATAACTCATACTTTCTGGTCTGACTCAGTGGATGTGCAATGCTCTGCTCCCACGGGTCTTGTGTTGCCATGTTCAAAAATCCCAGTTTTGAGCAATTGCCACCCACGCCCTCCGGCTAACAAGCTACATGTTAATGATGGGAAAATTTTGACTCTAATTGTGCACTGACGCAGGACTGCTTGTTTCATCTGGGTATTGCTGTAAACATATCCAAAGTATTCGTGCAGAAAATGTCCTATTTGAAGGAAAACATTCTGGCGTGTTTGCGGACCAGACCATGTCAAGGGTTTATTTAGGCAAAATAACATTTCCTTCGGAACTGTTTTGCAGGGGGGCTTGGCAGAGTTTAGGCTTCTCTTAAGAAATTTAAACAACTCAGAGCTTTTTTTACTTTAATGAGAATGATAGTGGGTGCTGCTAGACTTAAGTACACAGTGCAAATGTAGTGTGTAGATACTGTGAGTCTGGCAATGCAAGACTACATGCTTATGAAATTTTGCAAGCAGTTGAGATGTTACGTTTCCTTTAGTGCTTTGTTTGGTCATACTGTATGAAATATAGTATATCTACCAAATATCTTACAAATTAAGATGAAAAAAAACCCTGTTGTTTTTCATTATAGCATTTTCTTTGTGTGAATGTTTCCGTCAGGTTCCGGTATCCTAACCCAGAACATCACCAACATGTGCCAGGCCTTCCGCAACCTCTGCCTGAATGGCAGGTGTATCCCCACGCTGACCACTGGATATCGCTGCGAGTGCAACATGGGCTTCAAGTTGAATGGAAGAGGAGAGTGCTACGGTAAGTCCCTGACAGAGTGAGAGGAACAAGTTTCTCGAGCATTAAACTGGAGGTGTACGAAGGTGAAGAAGGTTTATGAGCTTTGTATTTGTTCTCCAGATGAAGATGAATGTGAGAGAAGCCCGTGTGCACACGGAGATTGTGTGAACACCCCTGGGTCTTACATCTGTCAGTGTCCTGCTGGATTCCAGACTACAGCAACCAGGACAGAGTGCCGAGGTTACACATACACACACGGACACACACACATGTGCACACACACACTGAAGAGGATGTATGTGTTTACCGTGCTGTCTGTTTATTTCTGCCAGATCTGGATGAGTGTGTGGCCAACGGTCGTATCTGCAACAACGGCCGCTGTGTGAACACTGTGGGCAGCTTCCACTGTGTCTGCAACGCTGGATTCGAGATTTCAGTGGATGGCAAAAACTGTCAAGGTCTGTCAAGTTCTGACATCTGCATTTATAGAGTTGAGATATTTTTAAAGGGTAGTTTTCTGTAAAAACCACAGTATGCGTAATGTTTATGTTTAATGGACCGTGGATCTGGTGGAGGTGGTGATTTAATACCAATGCCCGTTGGAGGCATGTGCCGTAATAGACGTCATTTTAAATTATCACGCTGGTGGTTTTGTGTGTTTCAGCCCATTAACTACAAAATATGTACATTTTATATTACAACCAACCTTTTTCCAAAGGACTCCATATTAATAATATTTACTTCTCTTACCTTGCAGGCATCCATTTGTTTCCATTCATTTTAGTTTGCTGTAAAGTCTTGCAAGTCTCGCAAACTTGATTTAGATAGGTAGTCCATCACAGGAAACCTCTTGTTGCCATTAAAGGGGCCAGTATACTCCATCAGAGCTGGTCAAATAGCTGTGGAACCTCCCTATAAACACCTTCCAGGACAGACTGTCTGAAAATGTACGCCATTATCCCCATTTTTTAATATCAAATCCCCCTTTCTTTTGTAATTACATTTTGTATTTTTCAATACATACAAACCTTATGGTGCACAAAACCAGTTGCTATAGTAGATCAATCAAAAATGAGTAACAAAATATATGGAAGAAAACAAAACAAAATAAATTTGGGCACAAAATTAGCCACAAGTACAGTAAAAAAATGAACAAAAAGTGAGATTTGGATGCAAGTAAAAAATAGAATTAAAAAAATATATAAAATAAGGGGGCACCATGTATCAATACGTACATTAGGTTCCTTCCTTTATAAACTTAGAATAAACTTCATAAAACTTCCCTTGGTAATTATTAGTCCTTGCAATTAGAGCTTCAAAAGAGGCAATGTCTGTCATCAATTTAACCATTCAGCAAGACCTGGGCTACGTTCCAAATCGCATACTTTTTCTTTTTACTTTTAGTACGTACTGCAGCTGCACTCACAAAGTACGTACTGTTGCATGCTGTATGCATACAATTGGGACATACTACTTCGTTATAACAGTCTGCTGTGAACTTTGACCCTCTTGCTCATATATCTGCTGCGCTGAGGAGTGTGGGTCAGAATAGTCAGAAAAGCTTGCTGGCTTGCATACTGCAAAATGTGACCGGATGTAGTAGGACATCCTGGCATACTATGTATTGGGACATACAAATCTGTACAACTGATTTTTTTTCTGGCTCTTCCAATGGTGGAGAAAAATCCTAAAAGCAGCAATAAAGCCTTCCAATGCAAGTCCAACATTTTGTTTAGGTAAAACAGTGCACTAGTCAAATCTCTTGTCAAATTATATTATTGACATGGAGTGCATTGACTGCCTGTTGTTCTGTTCAAGCATGCTCCAAGATCCAAAATTCAAGAGTTGGCGGCTCAAAACCAACATCTTTTGTCCAAAATGTCCTGATTTTTATGTTTGCTTAGTGTTTGTCTTTCGGATTTTCTGACAGCATACATAGCTTGCCGGTGTAATAATTTGGCAGTGAGCTATTGATTTTCTAATGTGTGGAGGAGCATGTGAGTCCATGACATAATTTCCGTATCGTATCGTATCGTATCGTATCGTATCGTATCGTATCAAATATAGCCTCTGCTTGCCTGCATTGTTAAACAGCAACAACATAACTTTGATTAAAGCAAGCAAGTTCTATTACAGTCTGACTGTCAGCTAGAATGTAGTTTATCTCTGGTCAGTGATAATGTAAAGTGTATGAAATGTGTTGTTAATGGGCTAAATCATGTTTGTGCCTTTAACCACGATATATTTCCTAGGTGCATGAAATGCCATCAAGCTATCTATTTGTTTCTGTTGATCCATAGACCAGGATGAGTGTCTGATCAGGAACATGTGCCTCAACGGACTGTGTATCAATGAAGACGGCAGCTTCAAATGCATCTGTAAACCTGGATTCCTGCTGGACACCAGTGGACGCATGTGTATAGGTGTGTTTGTCAGAAAGAACCACAGATTATTACAATCACACCTCTACATGATAATGTAACTGTCTACCAGAAGATACTGTTGTTCTTCTGACCTGCATTTTCAGCTAGCTTGGAAGGTGGCCTCCTTTCTGGCATGTTAGTGGTTCTTAGCAAACAAGCCAAAAATCCCCCTAAAAGCCTGGAAAACCCCCTCAGCATCCCGGCAGGCCAGCTGGACATGCAGATTGTTGGGGCCCGCCTGTTTTGAGATTCCAGCAGACAGCCTTCCCTAAATCCGTTCAATGCAAAGAGAAAAAAGATTTGGCTTTCTCCTGAAATCGACAACATGCCACAATAAGCACTGGTTTGATTAGGAGACGAAAACTTGAGAGTCACGTAAGAATCGATCCACCATTTTGTCATCAGATGCTGTATGGAACCTCAGATGTTACAGCAAAACAAAGTTTAAGTTAATGTAACAAACTCCTATTTGGAGTACATTCAACAGGTAGCTGCTAGAAAAAGCAATTACAAAGAAATGGCTTAAACCAGACAGCCCATCTATAGAAGACTGGTATGATATAATTTATGACATTTTTATAATGGAAAGAATCACCTTCTCCATGAGGCTTCAGGAAGCTAAATTTGCAGAAATTTGGGAGTGGAAAGTGGGTATTTCCCAGAAACACCCTTCTTTCGTTTAAATTTGTGTATTCATTTCTAGGGCTGTCAATCGATTAAAATGTTTTGTTGCAATTAATTGCATGATTGTCCACAGTTAATCGCAAATTAATAATTTTGAATTTTTTATCTATACCTCTGTACCTTAAAGGGAAAATTGTCAAGTATTTAATAGTCTTATCAACATGGGAGTGGGCAAATATGCTGCTTTATGTAAATGTGTGTATATATTTATTATTTGAAATCAATTAACAACACAAAACAATGACAAATATAGTATCGTTTAGTATAAAAAATATGCTCAAATCATAACATGGCAAACTGAAGCCCAACAGGCAACAACAGCTGTCAGTGTGTCAGTGTGCTGACTTGACTATGTCTTGCCCCAAACTGCATGTGATTATCATAAAGTGGGCATGTCTGTAAAGGGGAGACTCGTGGGTACCCATAGAACCCATTTTCATTCACATATCTTGAGGTCAGAGGTCAAGGGACCCCTTTGAAAATGGCCATGCCAGTTTTTCCTTGTAAAAATTTAGTGTAAGTTTTGAAGTGTTTACTTTAGCTTAACTCGTTATTATCGCGTTAACTTTGACAGCCCTATTTATTTATTTTTTCGTTATCTCAAATGAAAAACACCCCATGTTCCATTTCTGTGTTTTATATTTACACTGTAAAAAGCTGAAAAGATGGATTATTCTGTAAAAGTAAAGTAAAGATGACTGTGTGAACTGCTGCTGTAATGTGATCCCAAATAAAGGGGAAAAAAAGAATGTAATGTTTAAAATAGGTACCGTAAAGCTCCAACTAGTCAACAAATACCCCGTAAAGAACAGTCTTTTGTAGCCGTTTTGCTCCACAGGGCTTCAGATACAGACGTTTGATCTCAGAGACACTGACCTGGTTAAGTCAGAGCAGAATAAATAAATAGGAGAGTAGGGTGTGGGTGAAGTGTGCTGATGTATGCAGTCATTAATGAAATGTGTAGTCTAAAGGGGCCCTGGGGCCTCATCATTTCTATCTGCAGTCTGCCTATTCCCCAACACACCCAGACAGAACACACATACTTATGTGTGCATGCCATGTCATTGTTTACGCTCATTATGATAATTATTGTAATACGCTGATGGGATCAAGGGGAAGGAACAGAATGTTTTCTTAGCTGAGGTCATAAAACTGAAAGTGTACAGCAGTTTTGGCTCAATTTTTTTCTAATGAATCAAGCACCTGATGACTTTAATAATGTTTAAGCAGGAAATTGGTTTATTTCCTTCTAGAGCCTCTTACCATTTATTTTGTGAAGAAAAGTATGTCAACAAATGATGTTTGCTGTGTCTGTTTCTAGACATTGATGAGTGTGAGACTCCAGGCATGTGTATGAACGGCCACTGCGTCAACACGGAGGGATCCTTCCGCTGTGAGTGCATGGCTGGGATGGCAGTGGGCCTGGATGGACGGGTCTGTGTCGGTGAGTAAATGTTATATCCGGCATGCGTCTCTCTTGTTTCAGTCAGGCTGAAAGTTCTCTGTTGCTGCACAGAGAAGATGAAAATGAACTTTTTCAGTTTTATTTTTTACGATGTGTCTGTTTAAGAAGTTCATTGACTACTTTGGGAAATAATTGGTGACTCCAGCAGTTTTCGACCAGCACATGTGCTTAAAGGGTAACTTCGGTATTTTTCAACCTGGACCCTATTTTCACATTTTTGTGTCTAACTGGCTAATGGGGACAACAATTTCTGCCATATTCAGCCATGACATTGAAAGTCTTTTAGATAACACTAAGTACAGAAAGTACTCCCAACACAACAAACTCCGCCCAGCTGGCACCCGCGTTTCCACCATGGATGCATTCCACTATTATTCTATTGTAATACTATTCCACAGTATTCCACAAATCTTTTATCACGATGTTGTTCCCACTTTTCTTAGCCACTGAGAGCTCAGAATGAGCTTACTTTTAAGGATTAATCTCACAACTGTCAACACATTTTAACCCGAATGACCACAACACAAATATTTTCCGGTCGAGTGATAAAATAAGCAAATGGGATAAAGCAGAGAATGATCACAATGTAATAAACCTTACCAACAGCTCATCCTGTTGCAAACACATGTGCTCGCTGTCATTAATGAGCATGTGTTGATAAATGTTTTCCTGCTCCCATCCCCTGGACTGGCAGTCTGAGAGCAGATCTGTTTATGCCTTTATTTTCAACATTCCTACAGTATATTCCTCCAAATGACATTTCCTTGTGTATTGTGTGGGAAGTGTTGAAATGCTGTTGTTCGGTCCGGGTGAGTTTTTCGTCAGGATGATATCAGCGCAGGAGAATGCCTCAAATCCCTGGATATTATGGAGAGAGAACAACCGTTTGTTTTGCCAGTGTTGTTGTTTATTGGAGCTATGGACTCTCGCCTCCCCTTCTCTCTCTTTCCCTCTTTCCAGATCTCTTGCCTCATCTCTGTTTCCCACACTCTTGTTTTGTTTTTTGTCCGAAACAGATACACATATGCGCAGTTCGTGTTATGGTGGGTACAAGCGAGGGCAGTGTGTTAGGCCTTTATTTGGAGCTGTGACCAAGTCGGAGTGCTGCTGTGCCAGCACCGAGTACGCCTACGGAGAGCCCTGCCAACCCTGTCCACCACAAAGCTCTGGTACGGATACTCAAATCACTCCACCCTTTACACATATGGAGCCACCTCCTGCCGCCTGACACACTCTCACACACACACACACACACACACACACACGCACACACACAGCTTGTGTTTAATTCAAAACACACCTGTCAAAGTCAGGATGACCAGAAGAAATGTTACGTCTTCTCTGACCTACCAGCTTGGATTTCATAAGTGACAGAATAGTGGTGATGAAGTCACGGCTAAGTTGTTTGACAGATACAGTAAGGAGACAGTGACAGCCTCCACACACGCACACACACACACACACACGCACACACACACACACACACACACACACACACACACACACACGCATAAACACACACACACATCATCCAGTCACTTCTCATTAGTCTTGCCAATTAAAGTTTCTCTATCAGAAGACGCCAGAGTTGCACCACATTAAGGAGACGGTTTTATATACATCTTGGCTAAATGAGAAAGCGTGGAACTAGATAATGACATGGTTTTAAATGTTACGCTTTGAGATTTTTGGGATTTTGGCAAATGTGATATTTTCTCAAACACTGTTATTTTTTCTTTTTACTAACCAAACTGTGCTGTTTGTTTTGTTGCAGCTGAGTTCCTGGCTCTGTGCCCCAGTGGCATTGGCATAAGCGGCGATGCAAGAGGTAACGAATGCAAGCTCATCGTGTGTGTTTCACTGATATTAAAGAGGACCTATTATGCTAATTTTCAGGTGCATTCTTGTATTTTAGGTTTCTACTAGAACATGTTTACATGCTTTAATGTTCAAAAAACACTTTACTTTTCTCATACCGGCTGTGCTGCAGCACCTCTTTTCACCCTCTGTCTGAAACACTCTGTTTGAGCTCCTACTGCCCTCCCGAAGGGTCCAGTCTGCTCTGATTGGTCAGCTGGCCCTCTCTGTTGTGATTGGTTAACCGAACCAAACTCTTTGGACTCCATCTCCTCTCTAACTAGCTTTGTTTGAGGGCGTGCCAAACTAGCCAATTGCAGGTATTATGCAAATGTGTTACTTGGTGACATCACCAGGTTACAGAAGAAAAGGCGGCACTTCAATCAAGGTGTTTCAGGCAGTTCAGGAGCAGTGTTTCTGTGGGGGAGAGTAACTCCCTTTGGCGTGGTCTTCAGGCTTTTTTTAACTTTGCAGACCTTTTACATGCACAAAAAAACAATATAACACACTAAAGGAAAAGGAAAAAGCGCAAAAGCATAATAGGTCCTCTTTAAAACAGAGAGCTTGCAGAAGCCAAACAGAGCCATATAAAGTAAATGTGGTTAGTACTTAGGAGTTTTTTCCTACTGTGACGTTCTACAGGTTATTCTTTGTCTTCTCAGATATTAACGAGTGCGCCCTCGACCCCGACATCTGCCAGAATGGGGTGTGTGAGAATATGTTGAGGACATACAAATGCACCTGCAATGAAGGCTTTGAGGTAGACCTGTCGGGCAAAAACTGTGTCGGTAGGTTCACTGCTCTATAATGTCCTCTTAAAAAATAAAAGATAAAGTATATCATATGAAAAGCCAGTGTGAGGAAAGTCGTCATGTCTCTCTCTGTATGTGTTTTTCCTCAGATATTGACGAGTGTCTGATGAACAGGCTGCTGTGTGAAAACGGTCTGTGCAGGAACACACCAGGCAGTTTCACCTGTCAGTGTCCCAAAGGATACCGCTTTGATCCCGACGCAGACGTCTGCGTGGGTCAGACACTCATTCATTCTATTGCACTGTACACTTCATGACTGCATGTATCATGCCTGCTATATCAGATTGATAAGAGATGGCAAATCTGAAAAAAATTAAGAATCTGGTGTTTGTTTTTATCTCCCACAGATGTGGATGAGTGTCTGTCTAGCCCCTGTGTTAATGGAGATTGTAGGAACAGCCACGGGTCTTTTGTGTGTTTGTGTTCAGTCGGCAGTTCTCTGGACAGCTCTGGGCTGGAATGTATAGGTAAGTGAGCATCATGTTTTTGAATTTGATATCGTTAATAAAACAATACTCTAATTGTCAAAATGTCTATTTGTTCAACATAAATAATAATAAAAAAATATGTGAAAGAAACCCACACTTTGATATATTGAAACCTATCATTATTTGATAGTATCAAGTATTAAAAATAGTTCAATATCATTTAAAGGGTAACCTTTAACCACCTGGACCCTATTTTCCCATGCTTTTGTGTCTAAGTGACTAATGTAACCGGTAGCCGCAAAATGAGCTGCGAGGGCAAATGAGCTGCGTCTGTATAACGTTACATCCACTTAAAGTGCTTGTTTTTGCCACTGACAGGCGCAGAGTGTTATTATAAGTGTCTGACAACATTGTGGAAAGAACGCTGCAGAGAAATAAAACCTTTCACTGGATCTGGTCTGTTTGCTATTGAGTCCAAGTCCAGCTCAAGGAGAATTCTTGTTGTGAAATCTGAATACCCGTATATTACGTATACTGAATATTCAGCCATGACATTGAAAATCTTTTAGATAACACTCCAACACAACAAACTCTGCCCGGCTGGCACTCGCGTTTCCACCAGTGTCTTCTGGCAATGCGTCACCTTGCCAGATTTCAGAACGAGACTTCTCCTTGAACGAGACTCTTTCCATAATGTCAGACACTTACAGTATAATAACATTCAGAGCCTGTCATGGCAAAAACAAACACTATTAGTGGATGTAAATCACGGTGCCAGCTTGCCCCAATAGAACCATATTACAGCTCGTTTCTCGGCTGCCGTCTACAGCGTTCTCCCTCAATACTGGACCAATTTCAGAAATTGTTGTCCTTAATAGTCAGACATAAAAACAATAAAATAGGGTCCAGGTAGAAAAATACTGAAGTTATCCTTTAAAAAAGAAGCATTTTCCCCACTTTTTATTAACACAAAAAGCTGTCTAGCGTTAGGTTTAACATTGTAGCAGCTCAGTGATTGACAACATTAAACAATGTGGTTGAACAAAGAGTTGGTTCAAATACTGTTCCAGCACTATCACCCTTGAATGAAATGAGCAACTCGTGAAATCTGGAGAAACTGATTTTCCTGTCTGGGGCAAGTTGCTTTTAATTTAGAACAGTTATGGAGATTAATTAAATTCAGTAAGTGGCAATTTTTAGTAACTATAAGGTGTGGTTCATTAAAACAGAGACTACTAAGAGCACCTGCTGGCTGAAGATAGTCAATAATCGCTGTGAGGTCAACATCAACGGGGCTACACTGAAGTCCCACTGCTGCTCCACACTGGGAGAAGCCTGGAACAGCCCGTGTGCCAAATGTGAAAAAGGTGAGACGATCAATGTGCACCATTTTGCACATTTTATTAAACCACCACCACTGCATTGAGTGACATTGTATTGTGTTCCCTTGTTTTTCAGATCCAATCTGTGGTAAAGGCTTTTCTAGAGTCAAAGGAAATGTCTGTGAAGGTAAGGTCTGCTTTGATGCCACGTAGGCCCGGAAATTTCATTTCATTCCAGTAATGTGAAACAGTGGACCTGCTGCTGATGTTGCTCTATTTCCTCTGCTGACTGTCAGATGTGGATGAGTGTCAAGTGTTTCCTGGAGTGTGTATCAATGGCAAGTGCATCAACACACCGGGCTCCTTTTTCTGCCAGTGCCCTCCAGGAATGACTGTTGATGTCAGCGGCAGGACGTGCATTGGTGGGTACTGTATATGTGTTTCTATGTGTAGTGGCGTTGAAGTCATCTTACTGTCTAAATGTATAATTTATACCGCTTCATATTGAATACATGTAATATATGTGTGACTTCCAGACCTGCGTATGGAGCATTGTTACCTCTCCCATGAGGATGAGCGCTGTGCGGCTCCCATCTCGGGGAAGCAGCGGGTGGATGCCTGCTGCTGCTCAGTGGGTGTCGCCTGGGGCCCCGAGTGTGACGAATGTCCAGAGAAGGGCACTCCAGATTACGCCCAGCTCTGTCCTCGTGGCCCAGGCTTCTCGCATAGGGGCGACTTCATCAACGGAAGACCTTTCCTCAAAGGTACCGTAAACTGTACCCTCCACAGACTGCATGGGTTGTTTCATAAATGGTCTCTCATCTGTCTTCATCCCTCTGCTCCATACCTTAGATATAAACGAATGCAGGATGATAAACACCTTGTGTTCAAATGGAAGGTGTAGAAACACCATCGGCAGCTTCCGGTGTCGCTGTGATAACGGCTACGCTCTGGACTCTGATGAGAGGAACTGCACTGGTGAGTAGTACTGAAGAAATTAGCCGATTAGTGGCTCAATCATTTAGTCCAGTGATTCTCAAAGTGGGGTTCAGGGACCCCTAGGGGTCTTAGGCCCTCTGCCAGGGGGTCCATGAAAGGTTTTCAGATTAATTAATTTAAATTATCATGATATATTTTTTTTCCAAAAGGCTTCATAGTTCAATGTATAATATTTACATTTTTAAATCTATGATAGTTCATATATAACATTCTAATCTAACAAATCCATTACTCTTAGAATCTGCAAATATTTTTTAATACATGTCTAACATCTTTCTAATACTTTTCTCTTATGTGGTTCTCTCATAAAACTAAGACTATAGAAGTGTAAAAATTTGGCTACGTCAAATTATTTCAAGGAACATACATGAGGGGGTCCCCGGTATCTTCTCTATCTTTTAAGGCTGAAAAAAGATTGAGAAACTCTGATTTAGTCGACAAAGAAATGAATCATCAACAAGTTGATAATTGATTCATCTTTGAAGTCATTTATCAAGCAAAAATGTCAAACATCCGCTGGTTCCAGCTTCTCAAATGTGAGGATATGCTGATTTTCTCTGTTTGCTATCATTGTAAATTTATACTGTATGTGCCACGAGAGATTCATCACTTGACTTGACTGTCTGTCTGAGTCTCACTCCACTCGACCATAAAATATGCAGGTTGTGCAACAAACTGGCAACCACTTGTTGTAAAGTGAATGCAAGGGAACTGGGGAGGGAGAATTCATTAATTTAATTTACTTAAAACAATTTCAAACTCTTCAGGAATCAGCTGTTCACATAATACCAATAACGTAAGAGCTGACATACATGTAGCTGCTATTTTTGGCTGGAAAGTTTCGTTAATATCTCAGCTCCATTGTGTCCTTACAAGTCTATCCATTCTTCATCAGTCCCCCTTCTGAATCCCTCTGCCAACACTTATTACAGTAAAGTGGTGTAAAGCCATTGCCTACATTCAGCTCATTCAGTCTAATGGGAGTCTGGCTGCTCTGGACGTGTTGGAGCTGGTCCCTGTAGTCTGGTTAGCTGCATTACTGCTCTGTTGAAATGTGCACACATCATTTTAGGTTTAAATGCCAGCGCCGTGGCTTTATTCTGAAATAATTTATAGGCTCTTAGTGAGTAAATGATATCTGGGACCTTTTAACCCCATATGAGTGAGATCCCAACCCAGAGTCTTTGCGTTAAGTGTTTCAAAATGTGGATTAAATTCAGAAGGGATCAGGTCTTTTGACTTTGGAAGAATCTGAGGTAAAGAGCTAAATCATCCTTAGATTCACCTAATCTCATTTTATAGCCTGTCTTTCATGTTTTAACTTTGTTTGCCTTTTATTTATATTTCGTACCTCAGCTTCAGCTTGTTGCTACTCATTTTATCAGTTCCTCACTTCTGTGTTAAATCACTTTATTACAGAGAAGATAATCTCTGCAAAAACAAATGTTTTTATCAAGTTTTTAATTTATTTGTATCTCTCAATATTTATAAAAAAAATACAGGGAGTTCTCTAAATGGTTTTCTCTACAGGCATGAATATTAATGCTTTCATTTCACTTTCACCTTTCATTCTTGTCCTGTAGACATCGACGAGTGCCGCATCTCCCCCGACCTGTGTGGACAGGGCAGGTGTATCAACACCGCCGGAGATTTCGAATGCGAGTGCTTCGAAGGTTATGAGAGTGGCTTCATGATGATGAAAAACTGCATGGGTGAGTGGCGAATCCTCACACACCAACACCTGCAGACACTAACAACACACACATTGAATCACCTCTTCAGCTTGAGGTGATTTGGTTCAGTTACACGCAGAGACGGCACTCTTTCATATGAAATCATTTAGTCTGTGAGGACATGAGTGAGACACTCGATCTTCTTAACAACTCTCTTACACAGCCTGTTGAAGTGGCCGCATCTGAGAGCAGAGAGCGTTTGCCAACCTATAAAGGTCTCCAAGTATAGGGAAGACCTGCCACACAGCCCCAGTCCTAATCACAACCCAGCCATCTCCTCCACACTCCCTCTTGGGCTGTAAGCTCTGGATGAGGTGCTTAGGCTAACATGCCAGACCTGGAACTCACTGTTTAGACGGCTGATGTAATCTGAAATTTGCAAGCTGTGTGCATTTAGATATATATGTATATATATATATGTGTGTGTGTGTGAGAGAGAAGGAGAATTAAACAGACTTTATTTTAACCCCTGTGGGGTGTTGAAAGGGGTCTAGTCTGTGCAGCCCAAGTGTCGTCACGATCACTTCGCAAAACTGCTCCACAAAGTCTTAAAAGATAATTGTTCTTTATTACATACTTGACCTGCATGCAAGGGACACACAATCAGCTGCCCAGCAAAAAATGATTTTCATGTGCAGCTACAGGTCCGAATGTTCTGCCATCTGTGAAAATACTTAATGCTCTATTTCTGTTCTTGCTCTGGCCTTTGACGCCATTTGATTAAATTCTTGGGAGAAATCGTACACACAGAATGGAGAGTCTCAATACTGTTGTTGGCCTAAAGCTGCTGCTAGACCAAAATTGGAACGACAAAATTTACTTGCACGCTGTGACATAAAAAAGCAGCCGGGACTGGAAATAATGACTGGGCCAGCAGGCTAACAAAAATAACTAACAAGTAAAAAACCTTTTTACCAAACATGTTATTAATCCAGGATCTTAGCATCACTTCCAGCCATGAAGCCGCCGCTTGTATTCTTTCGCCATGCTGTTATATGAACAATAAATACTTCCTGAATGTCTGTCCCACAATCTCTCTGAGTGCTCCAGGGATGACGTACTTTTGTCGGCCAACCAAGAAGTTAACATCGCACTGGTTCCCTCAGCAAAAACTCAATGGGATTTTTCCATTGGGTTTTGGATTATTGCAGAAAATAAACTGTGTCAAACAAATGTTTATGATACTTACACGTTTTGTTCAGTGAGATAATCTTTACAAATGAACACCACTTTTATGATTTTTAAAGCATAAATGCAATCGCCAGAAGTAAAAATCTACCGTTAGGCTATAAACAAACTGCACCACGGACTTGAACACGGACCACGGCATGACTTCACCTCACCACCGCTGAGCTAAAGACGGACTAGTGTTCAGCGTGATGATGTTTATTAGTCTAATTTTTTAGCAACTACCTTTTTTAAGAGACGTAAAAGCATCAAATTCACAAGTGGGATATTTACTGACATTTTATATGGCAGAGCAAAAGGTTAAAATCTTTAAGCTTGTGTTAACCACAGACTTTATTTCAGGCATCTAGCTAAAAACTCGGACGAGGGAACCGAAAGTGCTAAAATGCTAACTCATTACCGGGTTTTAGGACTCATTCCTGCAGTACTCTATTATCTGCAGAGACTGAACTCTAACACGAAGTATCTCTAATTGTGTCTGTACTGTACGTGCGTGTGTGTGTTCTTCTACAGACATTGATGAGTGTGAGAGGAACCCTCTGCTGTGCCGTGGAGGTGAGTGTGTAAACACGGAGGGCAGCTTCCAGTGTCTGTGCCCCGACGGACACGAGATCGCACCCGACGGCTCGGCCTGTCTAGGTGAGTGATGAGGTCATCATTCAAGCAATCTCTGCTTCTCCAAACTTTTTCCTCCTTCTCGCTTTCCTCCTTTCTTTGAGAAATCTGTGTGGCAGAATGTAGCTTCTACTCTATTTTTCCTGAGAGATGAAAGAAGGACAAAGAGGGAGAAAAGAAGATCAGTAAGTCCAGATGCTGTCACAGAGCAGACAGTTCGAATGACAAGTGAGCTTTGGATCATCCCCCTCCATCTGCCTCTGTTTCTGCCTCTGTTTCTGCCTGTGGGTGGGGTGGGTGGGTGTTGTGGCTGATGAAGCAGCGCTGGCAGGAAGGACCCAAATGCATACTCAGAAATTAAATTATTTGATAAAGAATAACTGTACAAAAGGAAGGTAGGTACAGCTGGTAACGGGAAAACAAAACTCCATACAGCAACTAAACAATGACTACGTTTACATGCTCAAAATATTCTGTTTCTTTGCCCTTATTCCGAAAAAGACAATATTCCTACTAAGCTGTTTACATAGCTAATGAAAACGAATGTTTCACTGATATTTCCGTTTACAAGCAGTGCATGCTCTGATTAACTTAACCAGTGGCGGACTTGATCGACCGTGCGAACACAGCCTCCCTCTTTCATTCCTTCAACCACATTCTTAAAAACGGTCGGTGTTGTGACATATACGCATATACAAAAACCTGTTGATATCCAAGTCTTTCATAATGTTTAAAAGGTGTGCTTCTCCTTTCGACCAGAAATGCGGGCTTTACTTTTGGACATGCATCTCTGTAAACTGTTGGCTAGTTTTTTATGTACAGCTACAGATGTATAAAGAGAACTGGATACAGCGTTGTAGGCGGGCTCCCGTTCATTCCTATCAGAGTTGCTCAGTGTTACATAAAGCCAAAATGGTTCGACTGCCGAGTGATCAAGTACTCAGATCTTCTGCATCCATTGGGCCCGTAGAGCAGACGCAGTAGCATTTCCTTTAACCCCGCTTCCCAGCCCTCGGTTTACAGACGTCTCTTTCCCAATGTAAGTCTATGGGAAAAAGTCTTTTTGGGCCCAATGGCATCACGTGACGGACACAGAAGTTGTAGTACCACCGTTTGGCCACTACGAAAATTTGCTTCACAGCCTGCCACACTTCCTGGGTGCTTGTGTACAACACACAGAGCTGGCCTTACACAGGCAAGAGGCCATGTGTCGCAAACTGCCATAAAACCCCCAACTGAGACGCATATTCCAAATGTGCTGTATACACGTCCAAAGAATGCTCCTAAAACCTGAATAATATCGGCATATCACATGTCCTAATCAGAAAATTCTCCATTTGTAATAAGGCCTAAGTCAGAATACCCAAACAGAATAGTCTGTTTACATGACCCGTATCAAATCTGGAATATTGTCATATTCGGAAATAATAGTGAAATATTAGTGAGCATGTAAACGTAGTCAATGAAGATGAACTGACAAAGGACAAAGGGAGCACAGAGACTAAATACGCAAAGAAAGGAGGGAGATAATGAGGAACAGGTGAAAGTCATCAGGGCGGGGCAGACAATCACACAGGCGGGAAACAAACAAAGACAGGAAGTAAAACAAGACAAGACACAGGAGGAGAGGACTTTCAAACTAAAACAGGATCCATAACAGTTTACAGGAACTATAACAAAAAACCCATGGACCATGACAGTCAGGTCTGTGTATGTGTGGGGTATATATTCTCTGATAGATGGGCTGATATGAACTCCAGACTAGTTTGCGTGTTTGCATGTGTGTTGACATGTGTGCATGAGTTTTTATTGTTAAATTTAAAGCAAAAGAGAGCTTTTAATTTTTTGTGCAATTAAATATTTATTTAGGTCTTAAATACTATTGTTTTGGTACTGTAGCGATTACGGTTTATGTAACATTTTGTTGTGTACTTTTATTCTGACATTTTTTTTTGGGAGGCTAGCTTTGTGCGTTTTTAGCTCTCATTGGATAATTGACAGAGATTCAGCCATCTTGTTGTGTATATATAGGCAGGTTTTTACACATTCTGTAAAATGCTCCAATGAAGACAATGAAGAATGGCTGAATCATTTTTTACATTTTGGTTTCTTGAGCAGCTAGTTGACTGGAGAAGTAAGGACAGCACACTGTTTCTACAAGAACAAGAGAAGAGCCTGACTTTTCCCATGCTTTCTATAGTTTCACATCTCCCATGTTTAGTTTACAGCATTGAGCTGATCTTACATTATTCACTGGGTGTCATTCCGATGACCTAATGCAGTGAGTTAAGGTTTCAGTCCATGACCTAATAATGCTCAACCACTGCCCTTCACGCTCATTTATTTTCTTTATTACCACCCAAAGTAATAAAAACAATGAGAGCTGCCCACTGAGACAATGGTCTTCATTATCTCTGGTGAAGTAACACGTCCAAGCGCTAAAATGACGATAATGATAATAAACTTTGGTTATATAGCAAATTTCATACAGATGGGCGTGATACAGTGTGATACAGTGTGCTTAATGATGTCAGATTCCTTGTTGGAAACGTCCTATTTATCTCCATCAAGTACTGAATCCATCATGAAACATCTGTCACAGGTTGACACTAATTAGTGGTCTCCACTGTAAGAGCTCTCATGATGAATTAAGTGTGGGTGTAGAGCAGAAACTATAATCAGTCAATCTACAGACAATTAAAAGGAAACTATCCTGACATTCAATTCATCGTTTGTCATTTTTAACCAAAAATACCTAAAAATTACAGGTTACATTTTCTCAAACATGAACAGTTGCTGTTTTTTTTCTAGTCTTCTGTAGTATTAAACTGATCATTATTGGGTTTTGGACCGTTGGTCAGACAACACAAGGAGTTTGAACATTTGTCACTTTGTTTTTTTTTAAATTGTGAGGGGCATTTTTTCATATTATGGATCGACTGATTAATTAATTAATTGAGAAAATAATCAACAGATTAGTCGATAATGAAAATAATTGGTAGTGACAGCTAGGGCTGCCCCCTCTTAGTCGATTAGTCGACTAATCGGTCGTTTTGGTTTTAGTCCAATAATTTTCATACTGAATGACTTGTTTTCAACAAACTTATGAGCACGTCTCCGGTGTTATTCTTTGTGGAGAAACTCAGTTTCACAGATCTGTCGATCAAATTAACTAATTGAGTAGTCGGCAAAATCGTATGTGTTAGTCGAGTAAGAATTTTTTGTTTGAGGACAGTCCTACTGAGAGCCATAGGTGGGCGCTTTGCTCAATGGCACTCTAGCAAAGGGCAAGTGATTGACGTTTAGGGACATGTGACTTTACCACCATGCAAACATGCTGCTGGTACTTTTAAACATGTGGGTTATCCTTATTGATTTTTATTTATCGGCTCTAGCCCCCCGCGACCCTGAATGGGATAAGCGGATAATGAATGAATTATATAATTTTCTTTGTTCTTTTACAGATATCAATGAATGTGACTTGAGTGACCGGCTGTGCAGGAACGGCCAATGTGTCAACATGATCGGCCGCTACCAGTGTTCTTGCGACACGGGATACAAATCTACAGAGAACAGACTGGAGTGTGTTGGTGTGTATTGAACATTTTAATGACTATTTCCTCTCAAAGATGTTAGTTTTGTTTTCATTCTGAATCTGAAGATTGAATGTCAGCTGTATGTAACAGGGTGTTTTTCTGCCTCTTAGACATTGATGAGTGTACCATTGAGAACGGTGGCTGTGAGACTTTCTGCACCAACTCGGAGGGGAGTTATGAGTGCAGCTGCCACAGTGGATACGCCCTGATGCCTGATCTGAGAAGCTGCACTGGTAAGTAGATCTCTATCTTGTCTCTTTGTCTGTTACTCTGCTGTAATTCACCTCCTCATTTCTTCTCTCAGGTGATCAGGGTAAAAATTTTAACTAATAGATCTCACCATGAAACTTCCCCAGTTGATTACTTATATTAAGACAATAATTTTTTACATTACAAGTTTTATGTTTAAAAATGCAAATGAGGCATTATCTTATCAAATATGTTTTAATTGTATACATTTCCAGAACAGACATCTGAACATTGGAATAAAGTTAGGTTCAAAAATCCATTTTCACCATGTTTTTAGGAATGAAATGTTCTATAAATCAGGCTATGAATAATATATGAACAAACGCCTCTGTAAAAACCTTCAGAATATAGAATAAAGAATGAAACTGGAAGGTTTGGTGGATGTAAGTTCAATTCGATTTATTTTTATATAGCGCCAAATCATAACAGAAGTTATCTCAAGACGCTTTTTATATGGAGCAGGTCTAAACCGTACCCTATAGTTTAGAGACCCAACAAGAGATCCCCCATGAGCATTGCATTGTTATGCGCTGTGGCCAGGAAAAACTCCCCGAAACCTCGAGCAGAACCAGGCTCTGGGTGGGCCGCCATCTGAGAGAGAGAGAGAGAGAGAGAGAGAGAGAGAGAGAGAGAGAGAGAGCTAATGAAGTGGAGATTTTGAGAAAACAGCCTTTATAAATATGTATTATAAAATTCCACACATTTAAACACGCCAAGTGAATGGGGTAAAAACATTAACTAATAGATATCACCATGAAACTTCCCCAGTTGATTATTTACATTAAGACAGTTGTTTTTTGTATTACAAGTTTTCTGAAATGTTATGTTTAAATATGTAAATGAGGCATTATCTATTGCTAACTTTGGGTGAATTTAGGAGAAATCTACAGACGCAAATAGACAGAGTGTAGTAAAATAAACTTTCCACTAGTCTGAAAGAAACCATATTATGGAAGCAAAATAGCCCCAATCTCACCTTATATGTACTTTTGCAGCATTTGTCAAGATGTGGTAACTAAAGAAAACTGCCTTTCAATGCTTTGAGGTTTTACATCTCAGAACATTTTCTAAACATTGCACATGCGGTAGTTCAGAAGTAATTTAAAGGTTGTGTTTAGAGAGATTTGATTTAAGAGCAGCAACAAAAAGAGAGAAAGAGTCCCTGCTGTGATTTGACAGTTCAAAGAACTAGGCCAAATCTGACGACAACACATTCAGTATTAGATCCAAAATGTTACCAAATAATGCTAGATGGTGCTTATTGATTACTTACTGGCATTTCTTGCTTATCGGGTATTCATCTTGAACCAGTTTTGACAATAGGTTTCACGTGTTGTTCATAAACTGACTCCTGTGACTCGTTTAATTACCAGAGACGGATATACAGACAGAGATCAAGGCAGTACAAGGGTAATTTAAGTGTCGTTTGTGCAGAAGAGCAGCTGGAAATTACCACATTGCTCAGCATGGCGTTCACTTTATTGCATAAGTTGTGTCCTGAATTGACCTCACTGGTTTATGAGTGACATGTATAAGAAAGAGAAATATACCCTGAAGTAGCATTGTTTTATGTTGTAATCTTGATGTGTTCTTTTAAAAACTGTGTGGTAAATACTGTAATACCTCAACATTCAATCCCGGATTACTAGCTTTAAGAGCAGTTTTTTCCTGTCCTCTACACATTGTCTGCTCCCATTTAAGTTTTCATTTGCCTGTCTATCTTCAATCTTTAGATATCGATGAGTGTGAGGAGAGCCCAGACATCTGTGATGGAGGCCAGTGTACCAACACCCCGGGGACATACCAATGTCTGTGCTTCGACGGCTTCATGTCCTCTGAGGACATGAAGACCTGCCTGGGTAATGGACGCACATTTTATGCCCGAAACAAAACACTACATCCTCATCCTGCAGCTCGGTGTTTATTAGCTCTCAGAGGTTTACTGAAACAACGTAATGATCATCTTAAAGGTCATCCAATATATGAGTCATGAGAATAAGACTTAATGACTCAGAACTATGACTCTGTGTATGTGTATGTGTGTGTGTGTGTGTGTGAGAGAGAGAACAGAGTTTAATGTTGTTATTGTTGTTGATTTACAAGACAATGAATATTGTGTTAGTTTGGTAGAGCAGGGAGGAATGCATGACATTTAGACGTCTGGTTTCACTGAGTGAGAAAGCAAAAACTTGCCATCAATGATGTAAGGACTTCTAAATGGGTCTGCACAAACACATACTCTCTTATTGGTGTATTTATTACACATAAGCACATTTTAAAACCTCAATATAGCTCATGATGTCATTCTTTTGTGACTCACCTACATATATATCTCGTCTTATCAAAACCGGATGGCAGGCCGAACCAACAAAAGCTAATTCAGTTTTATTCATTGTCTTGAACTGTTCCTTTTTATTGTAGTTGTGTTTAGCAAATTAACATTCTTGCTCTTTCTCTGATCCACTCTTCTTTCCCCTCCCCTGACTAGATGTGGATGAGTGTGAGCTGAATCCAAACATCTGTCTGAGTGGGAACTGTGAGAACACGAAGGGATCCTTCATCTGTCACTGTGATCTGGGATACTCTGTCCGCAAGGGAACCACAGGCTGCACAGGTGAGCCAAACAAACACTCATTGAGCATTCCTACGCTCAACAAAACATCCTGTCAGTGGAAGAGCGTGGATGGGAGTGAAAGGATGGTGAGTCAGTAGATGGCCGCTGCTGATTAAGTGGAGGAGGAGAGGAGGGTTGGGAATCACCAAAGGCCCCACGATAGGATATTATCACAATACTTAAAGGATAACTTCGGTATTTTTCAATTTGGACCCTATTTTCTCATGTTTTGTGTCTAAGTGACTAATGGGGATAACACTTTTTGAAATTGGTCCAGTTGCCAGCCGCTAAACGAGCTATAATCATTTGGGTAGGGCTGACCCAAATGCTTCAAAGCTTCGACCTTTGCCATAGTAACCAACCTCCAAATTAATATTCAAATGATTTGGGGTTTTTATATATATATGTCCCGGGCACTGAAACGGGGGGGAATGGAGACAGACAGACAGAAGAACAAGGCAGCCTGCTGTGCAACACCACGCCACAAAGCTTTTTTTAGACAATACTAAGTTACGCTTTCTGTACTCCAAGACAACAAACTCTGACAACACCGGTGCCTCGTGGCACTCCTCTATCCACGCTCACTCACGTTTCCACCGTTATCCGTTAGAGTTTTCATTCACATATCTTGCGGTCAGAGGTCAAGGGACCCCTTTGAAATGGCCATGCCATTTTTCCCTCGCCAAAATTTTGTTTAAGTTGAGCATTATTCAGCGTTCTTCCCAACAAGCCAACATAACATGGTTGGTACCAATGGATTCCTGAGGTTTTCTAGTTTCATACGATACTGGTATCTTCACTCTAGCTTTAAGACTGACACCTCTTCCTAACATACAGCAATTGAGCGAACTCTGGCGCGAAAAATTGTCCAGATATACTACGAGAGTAGTGGCCGGGAGCGTCAGAGATTTAAGAGGTTGATAGTTCATATAATAAAAGATAGATACTCCGAACATCCGTGAATCCATACAATATACCACTCAAAATATCGCCATACTATGCTGTATCGATTTTTTTCCCCCACCCGTAGAGAAGAGGCGTGTGTGTGGTTTCGTTGAACTACAGGAGTGAAAGTAAGTTGAGGTGAGAAATGAGAGATTACAAGGAGAATGTGGCTAACCAGAAGCAGCTCTAACATTACTCACCCTCATTCAAGAGCTCCTGTCTGACTTGACGAGAAACTCGCTCACACACACACTTATACACTCGCATACGCACTAGCAGCAACAGCAGCAGGAGCAGTGAGATCACTATCTCCTGTCAGATGCATGCATCACATTGTACCTTTGTTTATTCTTTTGTTGCTCTTTCATTAAAGTCAGTTAAACATTACATGATGGTTGGAAGAGTTCTGCAGCACGTAATCACCTGAAAGGGCTCCAGAACACATAAATACAAAGTCCATCCGGCCGGTAGAGCCACTTTTGCTAGTTTGGACTCGCTCCTCGTCTAGCCAGAGTTGAGCCTGATTTACGTGGCCACTTAAAAGTTTGGAATTGAAGTTCAGTGATCTTATCTGACATCGTCTCGGTGATCAAAATGAGTCAGACCCACAGTCAGCAGCAGCAGCACGTCTTCCTTCAAACGCAAATAAACAGTCCTTTCTGAAGTATGATTCAAACTCACTCACTCCCTCACAAACACTCTTCCTCACTCTAATCCCATTAAAATGTCCATACAGTATTTTCCTTGTTTTGAGAAAGCAGGGGTTGCAGTAAAGCAGCCGATTCTGATTCACAGGTTTGGTATTTCAGCCCCAGAATACCAGAGAATCAAGACACTAATTCCTCTCAGGAGGGCAGGATGTCTTGTTAAAGACAAGTGAACAAAACCTGCTACTCTGTTTGGATCGGATACCCTTCCAATAGATTCAGACAAAAAATGCATAAGAAATTGGTTGTCATTTTTGAAATGCCTTATGTGACCACGTTGGTATGCGCCATGGACTAAATGTTCTTGCGTGTGTGTTAATGAGTAAGTGGTGCTCTCGGGTCCAGATCTGATCCAGCTGTTGATGAAGATCCCACAAGCATTATTTCTCTTTTTATTCCACAACACTGAGAACTCAGCAGGGTATGAGTATTTGTATTAAGCACATTCGTGTCTTTGCGTGTGTTTTGAAAGTTAGGACTGGGTGGAGATGTACTGGGGGAGTTTACAAGGCTGGGAGTGTCTTAGCTTTAAACAGAGGATCAGGGTGAAGGCTTAAGCGTGTCGACTTTATCATCTTTTAGCTAAATGACAAAACCGTCAAACAATTTGAGCAATTAAAGCAAGACTGTGTAACTTCACATAACACAATCTTTCTCTTAAAAATGGAAAATTTAATTCAAAAGCCGTAAAAAACCCCCACTTTTGGTCAACTCAATACACTCAGGGGTTTTGCTTTTGCAATCTTAGGCCCCGATCACACTGAGACGCGTCGCTAGAAATGCGTTGCCCGCAAAACCATTGTTTTCCTATGGTACGGCGTCTCGCGCCACGGTTTTCTAGTGTTTTTTAGGCACAAATAAAAGTTTAAATGTTCTCAACCTTTCTGTTTCTGGAGTGTAGTCACACTGCTCATCAATGTCACACTTGACCTAGGCAGCCAATCAAATCAAGAAAGAGCCAGATTTTACTACTTTACCACTTCCTTCCTGTTTTGATGCCGGTACATGTGGTAAACCTAGCTAGCTAGCTAGTTAGCTGTTGGACTTGGACTGTGATAGGGAAGGGAGAATTCATATGTCGTGATAGTTTCATGTAGGCTACTGTCTCTTTGAGAAGGGAGAGAAAGGCCCTGTTCAGACCTGGTCTTAACATGCGTCCTCAGTGATCCGATCACAAGTAGACAGTACGCCACATACGACCACGTTCTTTTAGCAGTGTGTACGTGAACGTGTCCTGGGCCACACTGAAGGACCGCCTACTCACCTGACGTCCCGCTGGGATCCGCGGGGTTTCTGCGCTCCTCGGGTGAATAGACAGGCAGACACGAGCGTTGGTCTGCCACCCAGCATGGAAATGGCCTCTGTGCTCTACTGTATTCTGTCGGTACAACTGTATTTCATTAAAACATACCTTATCCATAGGCTACATATCTACAGACTATCAGACTAGGCACGCAAAGTGTATTATTATCATATTGTCGAAGATGTGTCGGTGTTTTTCTGACACCTGCCTGCCCGCCTGCTCTCTCTCATCTGCGGCTCTCTGAAGCTCTGTGCCACGTTGTATCCTGGCTTATGTTAGCTTATGTTAGCTTATGTTAGCCAACTTTAGATGTACTGCATATTGTTGTGTAACTGGCATTACTGATTCAGTCTGTTTACTTATGACTCTTCTCTTACTTGTGCTACTGTTACAATACTTTTTGATATTTACCATTATTCTGTTATTGACAATCAGGGCCACATAGTCTCTCTTTGACTGAGTCAGTCTGGTGTGACCAGTAGCTTATGGTGGCTGATGTTGGCAAACTGTTTATAGATATTGTTATGTAACTGACATTTCTGAGTGAGCTGGCTAACTTAATGACTCTCGAGGGGCTTTCACACCTCCATGTGGTAACTCGCCGCCTCCAGTCATTTCAATGAGAGGAAGGCGACAGAGGGGAAGCAGTTTTGAACACCGCTGTAGCGGTTGTTGCCCACGTGAACGTGCACAGATTTTGCTCTGCCGCACAGAGTTCACCGTGTTGAACGTCAGGCGGTAACCGCCTGGCTTCCACCAGAAAGCCTTTATGACGTTCACCGAAGCACCTGCCTGTCAATGCAGCCTTGGACCGTAGCAGAAGTAGCCGCTTTAATAAAAAAAAAAAAAAAAACGCTTCGCTTTTTTGGGGAATGCTCTTGCAGGTAGGCGGTTGTCAGGGTGGTTGCCGTGCGGCGGTGTGAAAGCAACTTTATTGACTCGGCTATTGTTACACTACATTTTAATATTTAGTATTATCTCTTTATTTTCTTGTGGCCACAGATGTTGTCGTTTATCAGAAGTTACATAGTCTCAGGATTCTGCTTGTGTCAAACAGACACATAGAGAAGATGACACCATGTAGGTATTCACAAAAACAGTGGAAAAAGACATGTCGGGGATAAAACATAAGTACAAGGAGGGGAGCCTTCAAATGCAGGGAATCATTATTTATTATTCTTAATATGGCTTGGATCTGCAGATATTTAGATTTTCTCTCTCCCTTTTCCTTTTGTAGATTGCAGTATAGCTATTACTTCAGGGTCAGGTTGTCAGGAAGGCAGCCATACTAACAGGCATTTAGACATCTAGCGAGACAGAGAGGCAAACAGATACACAGACCGGCAATCTATACAGTATGGTGTGTAATTCCCTGCTATCCTCTTCTGCCCTTCATCTGTCAGACATTAGCTCTAGTTAAATCCAGCCTCGTCTTTGACACCAGCTGTGACCGCTGACATGATTCTCGCATGCAACAAACCCTGTTTGCATTTTACATTTCCACATGAGTGTGTGCGTGTTGTGCTCTCTCTATCATCAAAGGCTTAAATTATCTTTAATTCCGTCTGTAATCCAGGGAGATTCGTTTGCTCCCAGCCCTTATATTAACCCCGTCATCAAATGTAGTGTAAATATACCGTACCCTCTCCTCAGGAAGACTGTAAACCAGCAGCCCTAATCTCTAATTGACAGTGTTTTGAATTACCACCCTCTCACAAAGACAGACACACGGAGAGGAGTGTGTCTCATTGGCTGATAAGCCCAAACATCTTGATCGAGTTCATAGCATGGCTTCCCTTGATGTACAGGAACACACACACACACATGCACACACACACACACACACTCGCACAATCCCTCTATCGAAGCTGTCAGGCTCAGGGCCAGAGGTATTGTGTTGGTGAGTGTTTCACAGGGTCGTTTTGGCTCATATTAGCAGGCGTCATTGTTGTAGCACCATACGGGCTTTTTCCATCGTGCCATGCAGTTGATCATGTCGGAGCTGCCCGAGGAACAAGAGTATCGCATCACCGCCAGCTGCTTCATGGAGATCCTTATTGGTTACACCCTACAGGATGTAAACAGCTTTACGGGCAGGGCAGATTTTAATACTAGCCAATTTAATTGTTCCCATTAATTGTTCATTTATAAGAATCCAGTGCCACACACAATAGGTTAGCCCATAGAGAGAAGTATTTTTTATAGCCGCATTATCTACTAAGTAGCTCAATATTTCATCCATTGGCAGAGTTCAGATATAATTATAATGTTTTTGCCGTGAAGGAATGTTTATTTGTGAAGTTGGCGCATTGCATTTTTATAGATATTATATTTGGGTAAGATTACATTTCCAAACTTGAGATCTGGGGTGGTGAGAAAACCAAACATGAGCATTGAAAGAGGGCTGTTACAAAAGCCTCATATGAGAGGTGCAGTGTCTGTGTGCGAAGAAGGAAATCTTTGCCTAAAATAACCTCAGAAATACTAGTTCAGACCGAACAAGGCCTCAGCATGAGGATATCGTTCTCCCTCTTGGCCTTCTTTATAGCTCTCTGGACACACTTGCACAATGGAAATCCAGAGACTTGTGTCTGCTCATTAAACCTCTGCAGGAAGGCTATTAGTATCAGACATCATGAGAATGTGTCTGTGCCTTCTGCTCTGAAATACGTGGATGAAGACAGTGACCCAGAAAGACTCGGTCCTGTCGTCCCCTGCTGCTGTCTTTATGCAGTTCAAATCAAGCATCAACTCGCTCCACAATGCCAAGAACCCCACTGAACTGAGAATGCAGACCCAAATCATCAGACCATCAGAGCTGTCTCTGTTATTTCTTTACATGGCTTCTCGTTTGTTTCCTCTTTGTCAGATGTCAATGAGTGTGAGATCGGAGCCCATAACTGTGACAGACACGCTACATGCACCAACACAGCCGGCGGCTTCAAATGCAACTGTGCTCCAGGATGGATCGGCAACGGCCTCAAATGCACAGGTAAATGCTACCACTCAATGGGTCAATTGAAATAGTATATACATGGATATATACACATATATAGAGGTCAGCGATTAATCAATTAGTTGTGAACTATTAAATTAATCGCCAACTATTTTGATAATCGATTAATTGGTTTGAGTCATTTTTTAAGAATAAAAAGTCAACATTCTCTGATTCCAGCTTCTTAAATGTGAATATTTTCTGGTTTCTTTGACAGTAAACTGAATATCTTTGAGTTTGGGACAAAACAAGACATTTGAGGACGACATCTTGGGCTTTGGGAAACACTGATCGACATTTTTCACTATTTTCTGACACCAAACAACCAATCGATTAATTGAGAAAATAATCGATCGATTAATGAACAATGAAAATAATCCTTCGTTGTAGCCCTATTGGTATACATAATCTGATAGAATAAATGGACATTTCTTTAACATTTTGTCAGTATCAAAGACAGCAGAGGTGAGAAAATGTTGTTGGTAAAGAAATGTTTGTGATTCAACAACCAAACAAGAGGTTGAAAATACTTATTTTTCTCTCAGGGATGACAAAAACTAAGTTTTGATTAAAGGTCTAAAATTACCAAAACAAACAATGAGGTGATCATATTAACTAGTATTGCCTGTGTAGCCGAAGTCTTAGTAAGGGATAATCCACAGCGAGCTGGTCACTGTGGTGAAATAAACCCAAGCAGGGCGATGCGTCTTTGCGTCGGGGTCTTACATCGCCCTGAAGGGGTTTATTTCACCACAATGACCGGCTAGCTGTACATCATCCAGTTTATTACACGGCTACTTACTTAAGAAATCAATAATTTGACACAAAAATGGTCCACCAGAGTCCGAAATCAGAACTTCGGTCTGTTATAAAGAAATAACAGACGCTGTAGAACGCCGTGATTGACCAATCAGAGTCGAGTATTTAACAAAGCTGTGTAATAATATACAGTATCTTACAGTATTCCTTTGTGCTACATTACAATGTACAGTACAACATACAGTGTCTTGTTGTGTATTAATCCACGGTTGAAAACAAATGCTCTATTTACTAGGGCTGTGTATCGGCAAGAATCTGGCGATACGATACGTATCATGATGCAGAGGTTACGATTCATTATGTTGCGATGTATTGTGATGCAGTAAGCAAGGTGATATATTGCGATTTTAAAAGCTATTTTTAGAAAAACTGTCATAGTATAAAGAACACACCACCATATGCATACAATCTGAGTAAAAAAAGTGACTTTTTTAATGTAATCAGAACAGTGGGATCTAAATTTGCATTTATCACAGTTCCTGTAACATCCAGCATCATAGCACTACTTTAGGAGGGCACATATCTTTGCAAATTAAATAAAAATATTGACTGAGTTAATATTTGCATGAAAACTATTAGCCTAAATCAAAATCAATAGTGTTTTTAAGAATCAATACAGTATCATGAAACAAAATATCGCGATACGATACTGATACTGTATTCATATTTTCTTACACCCCTACTATTTACCCCTGTCTGAGTAATGTTAAAAACTACAGTGGCCAGCTGTTATAGGAAATTATTAAGCCTTTTTTGAAAATGAAACTGTATATATGAGCTGTTTTTTTAGTGTTATGTCTTAATTCAGAATGATTGAGCTTGTGTTTTAGTGCCACAGACATGGTAGAGAAGTCATAAAGTTTTGAGAGATGGACTAATGCATTTGTTTTTGGTCTTTTCATCGGACTTGTTTAGATTTTTAGAAAGACCCAAGCTGACACAATTAGAAATTAGAAATATTTAGAAAAGAAAAATGTAACATCAGCAGCCTTATCCTTTCCTCACTGTTTGGATGAAGTAGTTTCCACCACGTGCATACATGTAATTATTTGACTTTGTCGTGTTCCAGACCTGGACGAGTGCTCCAACGGGACGCACATGTGCAGCAACAACGCTGACTGTCTCAACACCTTGGGCTCGTATCGCTGTGCGTGCAAGGAAGGATTCTCCGGAGATGGATTCTACTGCTCAGGTTACCCATACAAACAAGATTTTTTTCTTTTTAAAAGATACACATATGCATAGTGTGTTTACGGACTGTGTGTGTGTGATCGCCACTACAGACAGCGATGAGTGTGCAGATAACGGCAACCTGTGTGAGAGTGGCCACTGCCTGAACCTGCCAGGAGGCTTCCGCTGCGAATGTGACATGGGCTTCATCCCGACATCTGACGGCAAGGCCTGCGAGGGTAAGACGATACAACACTGCTATTACTGACTATCTTGGTTCCAGACCCTCTGCATTTGTGCCCACATCCTAAATTGTGATTGTGTGTTGTGTGTGATGAGTGTTTCAGACAAGGTCTGGTGTTACTCTCTGGTGAATGGTTGTTTGTTTTCCAACCGATCCAAACAGATGCTGACTTCACATGGTTTTATTATATTTTGGACACTTGAAGCGCACAATAAGCTCAGCAGCATGTAAGTGCTTTTAGCTGTGAGAACATTTCTAAGAGACTGACGACAACAATGGATCTTGTGTTCTCTTTTCAAAATTAGTTGTTGATTTGGTATTGATGTTTGGAGCTCGGTCAAAGGATTTTTTGTTTTAAATCAGCAGACAAAGGCTGATGACAGCCTTGCTGTCCTAACATGTTCTTGTTGGCTAATATGCTTCTGTCCCAATGGTAGACTGTATGTAAAGATTTTTATTAAGCATTTTCCACCTATTTTCACTCTTGTGCAACATAAGCAGTGTTAAGGTGGGAACAGGACTAAATTTAGAAAACTCGTTAGTTAACATTAGCTTGCAATCATCAGCCAGCTAACTTAGCCAGCCTCTGACTTCTTAACACTCAGGCACAAGGCTGAGTGGGCCCGGACTTTAGTTTTGTCTTGAATTAAATAAACAGAACCTCCTTTGGCTAGTGTCCATGTTATACCGTTAAGAGTGACAAAGGTCTTTGAGTTTCCCTGATTAAGAAAAACATTGGACTGGCTTGGAAGGAACTCTTATTATACACCATAGAAATCGCCTAAAGTGCAAATTGTCTTTGCATTAAACATTTATTATCAATTAAGACAAAGACTTTAAAGATAAAGAGTGTAGTGCATAGACTCTTGTACAGACTTACAAAGGCTGCATAGTGGCGTGGTAACAAAAGGCCATATAGTCTGAATCTTAGACTAATTCCTGACATCCTGCTGGTTGAAATGCTATGTGTACACTAGGGTTGGGTGATATGTTAAAATTTTCCAACCGGCCATCATCAGGCCAACATCCGGCGACTGCCAATGTGTTCGCGCAGGTGTGTGTGTGCGCTCTCACCCGCTGCCATAGTTTCAGCTGGAAGATTGGCTGTTCCAGCGGCACAGCATCGTAAAATATACTTCATTCAGACTCGACAGAAACAAAAAAAACTCACCAAAACAGTCTTTGCTAGTCGTTTTGATAATCACCAACTCTGATTTGGTTGAAATAAACTCTTATTTCAGTGAGTTAGATGTGAAAATATGCCGACTCCGCACGTTATTTACCCCCGCTGAGGCTTTCGTTCTTCTGAGGCGGACCATTGAATTAGCAAAATAAAATGAGAAACATTGTCCAAACGATCGCCCAATAAAAACAACCAGCGATTCACTTCAGCCAATCGCCGATAGCCGATATATTCGTCCAGTTGCCCAACCCTAGCGTACAAACTGTCTTTTATCCTTTTCAAGTTCTTGTTTGAGATAAGCACCTTTCAGACATATCCCTGGATTTAAAATATGAATGAAATGCTTACATGCCATCCAGCTTTATCTAGGTGTCCCATAGACAGTAGATCTTTTTAAGGATATCTTAATTGGGATGCAGCATTTACACAAAGTAGAATAAAACATCAAGGTGATGTAAGATTGCATGTAGACTTAAATAACTGAGGAGGGATCCTGTATAAAATCCAGAGCTGAGCTACTGTAGAGTCAACATCGGAGCACATTTCTGACTGGAAGCAGACGAGTGTGATTCATGCTTCCAGTGATAAGACATCGCTGGATTCAATTGACTGAGCAGACTGACCTCATTGTGCTGATGTGTCAAACATCCTGAAATAACCTGTCCGGTCCTGCCTGCCTCAACTCAGACAGGTCTGGACAGTAATGACTTGTGCAGAGTCTAATGATGTGGAAGAGCACAATTTCATAACCTTGGCTGCTGCTCTGATAGTGTATGTGTGTGTCTGTCTGGGCATTTTTTTGCCCCAGAACTGTCGTTCTTTAGCAGAGGTGAGCGGCCTTCACTTCCTATTGCTGGCTGCCAATTTTCCACCATGATCCCATGATCCACTAATCCCTCACAGCTGGGCCTCTCTCTCTCTCTGTCTCTCTCTTTCTCTCTCTCTCTCTCTCTGTCTGTGTCTCTTTTACAGACATAGACGAATGTACCTTTGCTGACATCTGTGTCAATGGACGCTGCCAGAATATCCCAGGACTTTTTAGATGTGAATGTAGCCTTGGTTATGAACTGGACAGGAGTGGAGGCAACTGTACAGGTAAGACTAGTCAACACCAGTCAAGCTGCCAACCCCGATGATGCTCTGTTTATGCCCCGATGAGCTGAGGAGATTTGAAAGAGTGTAAAAGAAATGGAGCAGCAGTGAACAGCTCTCATCTCCCTTCAGATACAGAGGGAAAGTCACTTCTCTTCTCCTTGCTGTTGTGGCAAATAAATGATGTATTGATAATAAAAAAATACATATATATATATTTTGTGCAGATGAAGAACTTTTATAAACTGTTGATTTGTCCTTTTTTTCTCAGATATTAATGAATGTGCAGACCCGACCATCTGTATCAATGGGATGTGTGTCAACATCCCTGGAAGCTACCACTGTAACTGCCCTGCAGACTTTGAACTCAACCCCACTCGGGTGGGCTGTGTAGGTGAGACTCAACAAGTCCTCACTACACATTTTTTGATGCTTGAGCTTAGCTTATCATAGAACTAATTCTGAATCATACACCTGTATACCTTAACACCTGTGTGCGTGTGTGTACAGACACTCGTTCTGGAAGCTGCTACCTGGATGCTCGTTCCCGAGGAGACGCATCAGAGAGTTTAGACTGCTCCAATGAGATTGGAGTTGGTGTTTCCAAGGCATCCTGCTGCTGCTCCCTGGGCCAGGGCTGGGGAAATCCCTGTGAATCATGCCCCTATGTCAACTCAAGTGAGTCAACTCAGTTTAAGAGATTTTAACGTTTTATTCCACAACATAAAATACATCAGTAGATACCCCACCCGTGAAGTTACTACAAATACATCATCCCTGCAGCACTCTATAGCAAGGTTTGTGAGCTCTAGCCAGAGATGTACAGAGGTGACATATGGATGGTAAATGGACTTGCATTTATATAGCGCTTTTGTAGTCTTCTGACCACTCAAAACGCTTTACAGTACATGTCAGCATTCACCCATTCACACACACACATTCATACACCGATGGCAGAGGCTGCCATACACGGTGATAACCTGCCCATCAGGATCTAATCTAAATACTCACACACCGATGGCACAGCCTTCCAGAGCAATTTTGGGCCCCTATCTTACTCAAGGACACTTCGACATGTGATTGGAGGGCAACCCGCTCTACCGCTTAGCCACAGCCGCCCCTATCACACCTCCTGGCAGCAAGTTCTCTACCTGACGGATATTCTAAATGTTCAACCCACCTCGTCAACACACGTAGTAAAATTCAGTGCTGTGTTTACTGGGTTATTGATATTTTCATCACTACACTGAAGATGTTAATATACATATAGTCAGCTCACCATAGTATCTGGTCAACGGTTTTGCAGCTGTGCGGATTTGCTCAGCGTTAAGTGATAAGACATGAGAAGTTGCATTTTAATGCTATGATTATTTACTTTAATTTATGCTTCCTCAGGTTAGGCACGTTTATTCAGAAACATCCATTATTATTACACCCTGGACAGGTCGCCAGGGGTGACATATAGAGACAGACAACCACATTCACACCTGCGGGAAATTTAGAGTCAACAATTAACCTAACCTGCATGTGGTAGGAAGCCGGAGAACCCGGAGAAGTCATGCAAATTCCACACAGAAAGGCCCCAAGCCAGGTTTGAACCTGCGAACCTCTTGCTGTGAGGCGGCAGTGGTTGGAAACAAACAAGTGCAATTTTAATTGAATGAATCAACAACATGATTCTTTTTTACGTAAGAGATGCAGCAACATTCAAGTTATTCTGATACTATTTTCACGATAGTGTCAGTTGCAGATAATAAGAATGGAGAACCATTACAAAGGTCTAATGAATGATGAAGTTGCTGCTACTTTGTCATGTATTTCCTTGCCTTGCACTGCCCTCCATCACTTAAGTAAAGATTTGAGTAGACTTTGGACTACTGAGTGGGCAGGGAGGTGGCTGGATAATGGATTTTGAATGTAACTATCTGGCTGTAAGTAATTTCGCTGTCGCTGGCTTTGATCAACAACACTGTCAACTCCCTCTATTAGTTGTTTTGTATCATGGTGCGAGTTAGCCGCTCTGCCAACATACAGGCTACATGCTGCCTGCTCTTAACATGCGATGAGTGTGTGTGTTTCCTGTAATTGTTGTTGCTGGTAAAGATGAGACAGTTTTGTGCATCTTACTCGAAATTGCCAACAGATGGTTCGAAACATTACAAGGAATGACTCATCCTTTTTCAGCTCGAGGAAATGCTTGCTTCTGTGACAAGAACCCAAACTTTTTCTTTTTTCGCTTTGTAGTTGTGAGTAGCTGCAGTTCACTGGGCTCTGTGGAGAGCTCTGAGATCTGAGATGGCTGATCGGTATTGTCAAACCGTGCAATAAAACAGCCTTGATTGTGGTTTGTGTGTTGGTTGTTAATGATTTGGTGCTGTGTTACAGCCGAGTACAAGACGCTGTGTCCTGGAGGAGAAGGCTTCAGACCAAACCCCATCACTGTCATCTTGGAAGGTCAGACAGCAACATGCTCTCATGTGTTTGTGTCAGGTTGCTCCTG